>JACXSJ010000778.1:0-24896 GCA_014851325.1 Pentalonia nigronervosa | reverse complement strand
ATAGCAAACCTAAATTGACTTTAAAATTATAAATTTTTTTTTTAATATTACCGGAGTACCTATAAAAAATTAAAAATGTAATGTAACGTGGAACATAATATTATATCCCTGGATTAGAAATATAATGATACAATTGAAGTTATACTTCAATTTTGAAATCCCTCTCAGAAAAAAAAGAAGGTAAAAACCCCTAAAAAATGAATATTATATTTGAAATTCGATAATAATCCTCTTATGCACTAACCCAAGTGACCTTTTATAAACAATGGTCTATATTACAGTCTATACATACACCCAACTTGAAAATTATATTCTAGTACAATGCATATACAATACAATTACAATGTGTTCATAATATTATAATATAAACTACTCGGTAACAAATTCCATCTCCGTGGAACCCACTCCTCCAACTCCAAAAAAAAAAAAAAAGATTTTATGTAAAATATTATTAGATACAAAAAAAATTGTCTTTTGTATTATTACCTACCTATAATATAATATTTAAACAAAAACTTTAATAAAATAACCTATATTGATCGTTAACCTATATATTTCGATTTTATTACAATAATGCTATTTATAATATGTTATATTATTATATTTGATTTTCGTTCGTATTATCATATTTCCATCATTATATAGCATTATATAAAACTTTTTAAATGCAATGTTTTTCAGCATGATTAATGGTTGTCATAAGTAATTACAAATAGAATTTATGATGTACAAATATTGTATATTATACATTTATACATTTATACTCATAAACAAAATCATCACTTACAGATATCCATTATATATACCTGCTTAGATATAGGTGTACGCATATTTCATAATCGTATACCATGAGGAATTACTTTATATAATACCTAAACAAGAGACTCAGGGCATTAAATAATTGTACAATAATAATATATGCAATGTTAGTTTATATTATTACCTTCCCGACTTCCGAGATTATAATGATTACTCTATTTCCTGTATCCATTTACAATAACGAACTTGCAGTTTATTATTAAATTAGTAGTCAACTAGCTATTATTGTCAAGTTATGCATTAGGCAGCATCAAATAATTTTATAGCAACAATTCGCAATTATTAATTCATCGATAATGGATAAATGCCAAAAACCATTATCGTGTCCAAATAAATTACACTCGAGTTGCGTGTATTTATGGTAAAATGTACATTCGTAGTTTATAAGGTGTTATTATAACCGAAAACATCAAAATATAATTTATAATAATTAAGTTATTATCTATATTCTATTGATACTATTAGATATGTTAATATTTTAATATCTCTCGATTTTCAGATAAATTTGATCTATTTAACATAAACTTTGAGCATTAAGTCAATTTAATTAACTACCTATCCAAAATTTTGTTCAAACTAAATACTAATTTTTACGTGCTAATAATTTCATGAGAACATCTTGAAAATTTTAGATTAAGGTCAGAAATGATTTTTGGATTTTGGTTCACTCACTCCCAGTAATAATAAAAAAAAGATGTACAGCTTAAATTGATTTCTGAAAATTTTTAAAAAAACCTTTCGAATTGAATTCATAAATAATAACCAAACAAATTTAACGTGTATGAAGTTAGCCCCCTACTACATTATACAATTTCCAATATATTTGTAATCTATTTTTTTTTTAATTTTTTACTATTTGTAACCAACTTTTTAGAATTTGTAATCTCGACCCCTCCGAATAAATATGAATTTCTCACTGAGGGGCTACTCTCTCCCTCCCCCACTAATACAACAAAATCGTTCAAAACATTTTGTAACTTATAAAGCTCAATTTGAAATTAAAAGGAAAACGATAAATTTAATTTAAATTGGTTTGTTTAATCTAAGGGAGGGGGGCTCCCGTGAAGTTAGCCCCTTATTGAGAAACTAGTTTTAACTTGTAAATTATGAAGTTACAAATTCTAAGAAGTTGGTTACAAAATAGTTAGAAATTAAAAAATAAGGTGACAAACATTTTGGAAATTGTGTGATGAAGTGATGGGGGGACTACTTCACACGTACAAATTTGGTACACTCAAATAATTTTGACCGCAGAGTTGAATAATATTAGTTCACTACGTCCATCCTATGGGATAGCGAGATGACACGTAGATCAGTCTGTTTTCGGTGTTAATTTGACTTTTTTATTATTATCATTCTCTGTGTATTTTTCGTAATAACTTTATTCTATTTAAAGATTTATCGTTTTCGGTATATTTATTTTATTTTATTATTTGATTAATTTCTAAAGATATTGATATAGAAGTAATATTAATACTACTCGTCTGAGAAAAAAAAAGAAAGAATGAATCTTTTTAAAGCTAACGATAGGTAGTAAAAATTATTTTCACAACAGAATTAGTCAAAAAAGTCTTTTTGGTTTGTCGGTGTTACCTAAAAAAAATCAGTATCAGAAAACAATTAACTATTGTATTGTATTAAACATATTTTCAGCTAGAAAATACAAAGTCATAATAGGTATTGTTAACTTGTGACTAGGTAGTAAAATATTGTGTGAATTTATTAAACCAAAAACTGTATGCAGCCCCGAAAAGTCTAGTGCC
Organism: Pentalonia nigronervosa; assembly: GCA_014851325.1. Lineage (NCBI taxonomy): Eukaryota > Metazoa > Arthropoda > Insecta > Hemiptera > Aphididae > Pentalonia > Pentalonia nigronervosa. The sequence continues at coordinate 22,314 of JACXSJ010000778.1, read as the reverse complement.
GTCGTTGCAGTTTTTAAACTAAATTCGTCTAATAATTTCGGCCGAAAGTCACATGCAAAACGCAACTTGAAATACATCGCACGTCCAACGAATTTTTACAACTGGCAAACCAATATACCACCTCGCCATATTTAGACTCCAAAAATATCGTGCAATATTATACCACTTAGTGGCGGTGATGATGGCGGTAGTGGCGGTGTGCGATGGAGGTAGTGGTCGCAGCGTATCGGAGTATGTCGTGACACGTCATATAAATAATTATTATACTTTCACAACATGTTTTGGTCATCAGCTGTGCGAACCGCGGGTGAAAGTGCAAACAACACCCAACTAAATACAATAATGAGCACCATAGTCTCCGTCCTTCGGTAGCTCAGTTGGTAGAGCGGTGGACTGTAGTGTAAATATCCATAGTTATCCATAGGTCGCTGGTTCAAATCCGGCCCGAAGGAGACATTCATATTTTTTTCGATATTTTTCTTATATTATTTTGCGTCGTGCTTACACTCCATTGTTTTTGCGTGTAAGAAAAACATTATTTCAATTCGACCACCAATGCACGGAACACGATAGTACTATTAATATAAGTACCAAATATTTAATAATATTTCGTGCACCATGGTTATTATTGATATTGTTTTTTCTCGATTTGCATATAGATAAAATCAGAGGGAGGGGGGAGATTTTTTTGAATGGTGCTTAGCCCTTTTACATCTTAAATTAGACTCCTCAAATATTTTTCGTATTATTTATTGTTGGTTCGTGGTATCAGAAATGACTGTCTCAAAGAACTGTATTCATACCTAAACTAAAATAATGCAAAAAGCCTTGAAATTTAAAGTTTTGAAAACCGTCAATCCTACAAATTACTTCATATCGTCTTAACTCTTCCCATAAGCTCTGACTGCTCTGCTTTATACGTTATTGGAACGTTTCAACTATGAGGACGTGTAAAAAACTGATTCATACCTCAAAATAGTTATAACTTATAACATACTCTTCAAATTAAACATTGAAAGACAACTATAAAAAAAAAAAAAATAAATAAACAAAACCTATGGATGACAATAATTTAATCATTGAAAAGTATTTAAGCAAAAACAGAACAATATTAAATTTCAAATATTTCAAATTTCAATATCGTTTATTTAATTGTATAATGTTTTACCCTACGTTTTACCGGTGTACTTAAGTAGTTACGTTGGAGTCGGAGAAAATTCTTTTTATATGACAATTTTTAAGGCAGTATTTGAGGTGTCATTATTTATAGGTATTTATAAATTATATAAATGTTCATATTGGTGATTCATTTAGGCTGTTAATTTCTAATTCTCGGAGTGATTTGGATTTAAGTGCGAACAGTTAAATAATTATCAATAGAATAACGAAACAGTTTTGGTGAAAAATATAAGATTTTGGGAAGGGGAAATGCCTTACTATTCTAAATAATACCTAGTATCCAATTGTCAGTGTATTTTTGCCTACATATAATATGTCGATGATGATTGTACAATATTATTATAACGCAGTTCGGACCATATCTGTCGCCGACAAATAACGTATATCGATATCGTACAAATCTATGTGTAGGCAATATGTGTTAATAATAGCTGCATAAGGTCATCAATATTATTTTATTAATTGTCCCGTATTGCCCCTAGCACGCCGTTATACGCAAGATTTGTATACTACTATAGTAATTCGATATCAGACAATTCTGTGTACAGTTTAATAAAATAATAGTGCTTAATACTAAATGTCACTACCTGAATTATACATTACGCTTCATACGGAATCATGAAGTCCCGCGTGGTTCGAATTGCGGATGATTTTAACCAGCGATGGATGCCTTCGGAGTATCTATCTATTATTATATAAGCATAAATACATAAACACGCGCTGCTGTTTAATCACGCTGGTCATTATTCTGCGGACGACTCGGAGTACCATTAAAACGACACGTTGTATATATATATATAATATATATTATAAACACACATATATGTAATATGTGTAGGGAGAGAGCACGCGATGATTTGTCACGTGCACTTGATGACGGTACGCCATACCTATATATTATACACATAGGTATGCGTTTCGAAGGACTTGTCTACATTTTGGCCGTAAAACCCTTTTTCGGCAACATAATATTGTACGTATTACATTCGAGTGAAACCCCAACAGATCGATGTCGTCCGAGCGCGTTAGTGCGTCGTGATAAGTGCGTTCATTTATATATTTATGTAGGTGCCTTGCAGTGTTACCCAGGTATGTGTGTACAGTGTATATATAGCTTCGGTATCTACATTGCAGAGGGTGGGTTTTATACTTTTGTCGTTCACGCGAATACACACACGTGGCGTTTATGTGTCTATACTACAGCACAATATAATATATAGTCGGGAAGAGTTGAGCGCGAATAACACGGTCAAGTGATTTCCACTGATATATGAATATATTTTTTTTTCTATCACATCGATGACGCTTTTTCCCGTCATGGTAATGAGAAGCTTTAAAGGGGAAAAACAGTAATAACCATAGCATATATTATACGGTAACGTTTTAAAAATCGTAAATAATCTATGATAATCTACAATATTATTAGCAACGATTTCACTCCGCGTCCCAGCATATCTAACAAGGAACCACTCATCAAAACTTCTCTACGTTCCGTCAGCATATCCCACCTCATATGGTAACAATCATTCCACACATATAATGATTTGCCACTAAAAGAAATTATTTTAATTTTTCTATTATTTAATGTATTCCTCTCATTTGTTTGTAGTTGTAAACTAAATGAGTGCTCCATCTTATACACTGTTTGGTGTTTCACTAGTTGTTACTCTATTACTTTTATTATGAATTTTACAACACGTCAAACACTACATGGTGCCGAAACAAAAAAAAACTAATATTTTATAATTGTGAAAATCTATATTTTTATTCATTAAACGAAATGCATAACACTCCATTATACGCAATTGTTTTTGTAAAATTAACTGTCACTACAATTTAGTCTACGAAGTGGGTAGTACCCACTGGTTACCTGCCAACAATATAATGTTATTTATAACATAAAATTCTGACGGGAAGTACCCCGCTAAAAATATTAATTTCCCTTTTCCATTATACCATAAATTGGTGGATTCCCTTTTCCGCCAAAACAATAAAATTCCTTTTTCCGCCGCATTTGAAAAAATTTAACAAAATTCGTTAAAATTACATACCTATACTTATATGTTAATTAATTTTCCGTCAACCATATAATGAATAATGATAAAATATTGTAAGAAATACAATTTATAATATGTTATACATATTACATACATGTAATAGGTATATAGTAGTACACACGTCACATGACCTACAATGATATAAAAATTCATAAAATATCTATCTTGAAAAAGTAAATCATATAATATAGTTTTGGACGGAGAAGATAATCCACTAGTTTATGATTTGGCGGAAAAGAGAAAGGTGTAATTTTGGCGGGAACCGGCCCCTTCGCCACATTATGCGACAGCATATAAGATAATACGCATTTGCAGTCGATTATAATATTTAAGCTTTCAACGTTTTTGAATGTTAATTCTAAGTTTAATATCTAGAGTGAAACACACGGCTGGGATTTTGGAGCTTTTATACCTACGATATTTTTTTATCTCGTTTCAGCACATATTATTATATATTCCACTGATATACTTTTATGTTGTTGCGTATATCTACATACACTCGTGTGGCGTTTATGTACCTACTATACCATTTTTTAAATTGAGAAAAAATTAGAAGGGGGTGCAAAAGTGTAAAAAAAATGTAAATACCCAATTAATTAAATGTCTTATTAATTAGAATATAATTAGAAAGGGTACGCATAAATATTTTATAAAAAGAAGAGGGACTCTGTCACTCTGCCCCTTAATTTAAGCACTGCCTACTACTACAACAGTATTTTTTTTAATAACTTCGCCATGACATTAAGGAAAAACAAATAATAACAATAACATATTACAACAATATTTTAATAACGCTGTGAATCTCGTCATTTTTATCTTTTTGACATAACGTTATAGCGCCGCGATACGCATGATGGTGTATTGTGTGCAGCTGTGTATAATAATAACGTGTTCACAGAATTTTATTTTCCGTAAGTTAGTACATTAACAAACGCACTCACGTGTATAGTATATATAAATGTAAAAAAAATCCTTTAGGGTCCTTCAGAGTTGCGCAAAGTACAATTTTAATGTTTAAACTGTTTTTCGTACTTTGGAGCTTTCGGTTTTATTGTACGCTATATAAGATATAAAATCTTAACTTGAGTAACTAAAATGTTAACACGTGATTCAACGTTTTTATTATATAAGTTCTTAATATGAATTATATTTGTAGATATTTCACTATAATTATATAGTATAAACTAATAAGATTTTAGTATTTTTTTTTCTCTTTATTTGGTATATTATTATGTACGAGTACAATCCGGTAAAATTAATTTGCACGTTATTCAATTGCGTGTCATATGTATGCGCCTTACTATAATACCCTTTATTATTTTAATATATACGTTTAAGTATAATCTATATTTGTAAAAATTTTACTTCGGCATTTAATTAAAATTAATGCGTTGTAAAATTAATTTATATGTACCGACCATTAAATTATATAGAATTCTTAATCCGACATATAATAGAACTACGATTCACATACACATGTTTTAAGCGCGAGAAAATGCACATTTAAATAATTATCATGATTTATAAACCGTACAACGAATTTATTGTATTTTATCGCGAGTAAATGGATGGCTTTTATGTAAATGGGCACTAGCCAATGTTTGTTAGTTTTTAGTAGAACAGTAGACGCAAAATACCTTCTAAAACTAATTTTTTTTTTTTATTTATGTCTTGTTTTGAATTCTTCGTATGCTTGTAGATAGGTATAAATCTTGTAAGTCGTTGTAATAGGTAGATATAAAAGAAAAATGACGTAAAAATATTAATTTAATTTGTTATGAATATAATATGATAAACTCAATAAACGACTTGTGATCTCTTGCAAAAAAAATCGGTATTTTTGACTTGTGCTTTATCACATTTTAAAATACTGCGATAAAAAATCCTCGTGCATCAACGGGAGTAGTGCCATTCGATCGGGCGTAAAATTTCAAACAAAATAACTGTATATATATAAAAAAAAAAAAATGCCAACATTTTAACTGTAACACTTTTCACGAAAACCGTCCAAATTATTATTTAAAAGACGGTTTTACACGGTTGTCTTCCGTTTACAATCCGTCCGAATATTCGATCCGTTTGGATATTATAATATGCACTCGACCAAAGTCAGAAATCGCGTCTGTATTTCATATCGTTACATTATATTAATACATTATATCAGCATCGAGCTGCAGCTACCTGCTACCTATATATTATAATATATATTTTGTGTGTCGTGTGAAATTATGTGGCATAAAATAATAATAATAATACGCGCCACGCAGTTGATTCTGCGCGACGTGCGACGGGTTAGGTGGATTCACGCGTTATAATATTATTGTCAACCCAGAAAACCACAAACTGACTGAGTCCGCTGTAGTTAATTTATCGAAAGAAAAAAACTACACTGCCATGTCGCGTTCACGGAGCAATATATTATATGCGTTTCGGACGCACTACTACAGCGCACTGTTCCAGGTGTATTCATTTATTATTTGATTCAGTCACAGTTGTAATACGAGCGGTCTATATATACGGTTGACAGAATATGGTATACGGTACACCATTCATCAGTAGCGGATTCGAGGAAAATGGACAAGTCCGCAAACATTGCATTGATCTTTTTTGATCTTTAGATCAATCGTCTTTGAAAGAGCCCGATAAAATAGTTAGTCACGAGGAGTAAAGCAACATTTTCGTTTATTGATAAATATTTAGAGTGAAATTACCTTAATTAAAATTAAGTTCTATAACGATTAACTATACATACGATTTAATTACGTAAATATAAACTAGTCTGTAAAATTAACGTAAAACAGTTTGACCATAATATAGCTTTAGTTCAAGCAAAATATATTCTTATATTTAAATAGAACTCTTTAAAAACAACAAAAATAAATACATGCGTATAGATTTTCAACATGGGAGCAATATGCGCTGGTGGTGTATATATAATTAGTACTAATATTTCGATCTAATGATTCCAAGAAGGATGTGTAACTTATTATTGTGTTAATAACTTAATACTTATTAATATTACCATTGCGGTCGATGTACACGTCACATAATTCCTGAAGGGAGGGGGGAGTATACACTCTTCTATTTTTTTTCAACGTATACTTAACAAATATATGATGTTAGGCGAGTATACAGACGTACATACTACATTACACAGCCCTCCTGTGAACTTTTTTTAAAAAAAAAAGCTACGCAAATAATTAGCATGATATTGGCATATAATAATATAATATATACATTTTATACTTTATTATTTTATAATTATGTACGGCCTTTATGAAACATTTATTAAAAAGTATGAGGGAGCTGGCGTAACGTAATCCAAGCTGAAGTTATAACTCCCCTTCCCCTACCGACCTCAGAAAAATATTTATCTTCTAACCAATAAGAAAATTGTTTTATACCGAATATTTTCACGCAATTGGTATGAATAATTTGCATTACTGCCAACGAAGTGAACAAAAACATAATTATTCCAGGAAAACAAGTTTATCCACTTCACCCGTTTTACTCTCCTCTACAAACAATCACTTTTTAAATTTTTTTTTTTACTAAACATTAGCACATCATTGACATTCGTTAGCATGACTGGTATTTAACTGGCGTATGCCATATATGGCCTGCATACTACAGAATTTTCAGTGACATAAACAAAATTGCCCATAATTATTTGCAATTTTTTCAATTCTCTGATGGTACTTACTACTTAGTGAATATCAGATGATTATAAGAAATGTTTTTCATCCATGATTAAAGATATACTTAAAAATTATATTTTCAGTCGTAATTTGAACCAAAGGCAAAACCACCTGCGATATATCCTAATGTTTTTAATTTAAATACCCAATTCAAAGTTGTCTTTAATAACACATGTGTAACGTATAATTTTCATAATTTTTTCTTTTTTTTTTGGAAATTTTTTGGACATTTTTGAAAACCACTCGTTTCAAGTACACACTATTTATGTACCTAATTTTCACCATAATAAAGGCTTAGAGGAATTATTAACGATTTCAAACGAAGCGAGAAAATTTTTTTTATCCTTTATTATAAAGTGATTATTGTTGTCACCTACCTGTACGTGAAAATGGCGTATATACCCACTCAGTTTTTTAGCAATACATCACTGCAGTATACATCTGTCAACACGCATTATATAGTATTATAATAGTCCACGTGTGAACAATTGCAGAAGGCGCTATAAATAATAATAAAATATCGTAGTCGTAGAAAATGTTATTGGTACACTTATACATATTATTATCACACTGCATGCTGATGTAGGATAATAATTTTTCGACATTATGGACAGTGTCCAAAGGTAGGTGCTTGGCACTATTGCTATTCGCTGGCCTAAATATGTATCCCGCAGCGGTTTTTGGATTATGGTTCGAAATATTGTGGCGTACTGCGATACTATAAATTATTTTGTAGATATATTGTCATCATCACGGGAACTTCACACTATCATGTGCGAAGTCCACCATCTACGATGAATTATTATATTATTATCTTGCAGGGTGTAATTGACGAGCGTCTAAAAAGTAAAAAATTCACATATCACGCTGTATACTATATAAAATACAAATCACAAATTGATTTATTGAACGGAAAACGCTTGATTTTGAAAAAAAATTATATTATAGAAAATTATTTTTCTATTCTTGAACGTAATATTTCATTTTTTACGAGTTACATTAATGTCTACGACTTTGTATAATAATTTATAATAATATATTATTATTGTCGCGACGATGGTCAATTATTGACTATATTTCATACCGTTTTACCTAAAATAATATACATTCATAGCGTCAAAATGTTAATTTTGTATAATATAGCCAATGTAAGTGTATTATACACATATGTATATTTTATAATATATATAGGTCGTCTATGAGTTAATTCTCATCCTCGCTCATTTATTATTTATATAAATATTGTAATATAGTGCGTTCGGATTGCACATAGTTAAAACTCGCATAACAACAATATAATATAGCCGTACTTAGGTATTTACTTCTATTTACAGTGGATATTTAATAAAAAATTATGTATATAGAACACAGTCACTTTATTCCGCAATATACAGAGTGATTCACCAAGCATTCTCACTCTTTTATCTTTGTTCTTCAATAATGCAGTTCTTCAAAGTCTGATATTTGGAATTTTTATATAATACTTAAGGAACATATTTTCAAGTTCTTGACATTTTTTGTAATATTTAAGTAGTGTACTGTAGAGATACAAGCTTCTGTTTTTTTAAATGACAACCTTCCTTTTCTACTGTAAATTATTCACCGAATATTTTTTCTGATTATGTTGACGGATGAAGATATTATGGGAACTATATGATAATTTTGAAATTTTAGTAAATTTTTATTAATCCATCATTATTTATAATTTACGAAAATGGTCTAAGTATAATAAATACTATATCAGATATTACATTTATTTTGTATTTTCGTAGAACCATTTTAAGAACTATTTAAAAAATTTCTCAGAGAAGTGGATCATAAAAACTACTTATATTATGTACTTATAGTATGTACAAAGTACCTTTCATATATTAATAATTTCTGTATAACATTTACGTCAATGCTCCATCATTATTACGTAGACCGTTGGATATATAGTGTTTTACTGGCCACGACACAGTTCGTCGGATGATGTATAATATCTCGTAGGATTAACAGTTCAGCTGCAGAAACAGAAGACATTCGTTTTTATTGGACTTTTAACTAACGATGAAATGTTGTATAGGTCGCATATTGGACCTTTGGATTGTTATGATCCATCCAATGTCAAACGGATACCTATCTACTTTATACGTCAACAAATTGAGTGTCAGTATATATTTTTTCCTATTAAGGATTGCATTTCATAAATTTTTGATCACCGCATGCAACAAAATGTAATTTGACTTACCTCGGACGTGTTCTTGACAAGACACTAGTTCACAATGTCTCCAATTATCGACGTCATTACATAATATTATATGCGGTTCTGCGGTGTACCCATACTTATATCGTCACTAACTATATTTTTATTTGCTGCACAGTTTTTTTTTTTTAAACTTCTTCGTTCACGGTTTCTCACACAATTGCAGTAAATTACTATACATCTCAATCGTCCTACTATCGCAGAATACTAGAACGCACAATACATATTAGTAAATAATTATTGTACAAAATATTTTTTTCGACGTAAATGATAGAAAAATTCTAAAACCTACATTTTTTTTTATCATAATTTAGGACGAAAATCTTTGAAATAGGTGGTCTAAAGCCTAAAGGTATCAAAGGACAGGCTTTCTGGTTTTGACCCCATCCACCCCTTGTTGTGCGCACACTTTTGAAGGTGGGTAAATACATCATAACAGACGGCCGTGCCTAAATTAAATACACGGCGAAATCCCAAGAAGTTTACAGGCGACGACTACGAAATGTGGTGAAAGTTGCGGCCGATTTAGATATGCTGATTTTCGATCAATTTCCAATCACCTTCGGTAGCTCAGTTGGTAGAGCGGTGGACTGTAGTGGCATTGTGATCATAGATATCCATAGGTCGCTGGTTCAAATCCGGCCCGAAGGAAAGTAATTTTTGCAAATTAATTTGATCGTGCGTATAATAAATACTGTTAACTTATCGATCGAATCCGATATACGACATCTGATTACATTGAATAAATAATATTGTATTGTGCGAGTGTGCAAATTAATGTACGTACAAAAAAACACACATATGCAATTTTTATTATCATTTATTTATAGGATGGTGGTCGAGTGTGGTTCTTAAAATTGACAATCATCTCATATAGTCACATAACAACAAAAATTACTTAAATAAGATTATTTAACACAATATGTTGATATTGTAATATTACTATTATTATATTATGAATAATATTATACTATTATAAAATATATTGAACTCTGTGAATAGTTTTTATTTTTTTTTTTTGCACACATAATTTGTAAATGTACGATGAAAAAAATTGTTTATTTATAATTAAAAAAAGATTAAGTATGGTTTCATTTCCAGAATATTTCATTTTAATTGTTCAGCTCTATTTCTGTACTTGTATTTTACACAACTGAGGGACCGACTCAGTAATGTCAACACCGCATATTTGCATTCGTCATATTAATTAATAAACATATATTAATACAATATATGTTTATATAATCTTGGTTAAAGCAATAAAATATATATAATAATATAAGTATACTTTTAGCTACCCGTTTGTGGTGACAGATCATTTACCAGTTACCCTGTAACCAAAATAACGTTTTATTAAAATGTATAATGCAAAATTAAAATATTAAACGTAGATTTATCGCCCCCTCATTGATATTCGGAATTAAATTGAAAAAACATTATTACACACAATTTGATTATAACAGTTTTAGCGTTTAGCCCGGGATATCTAATTCTGACTTCTGGTATAAGGTTAAATAATCAATAACAAGTTACTACCTACTTAATAATATTAGATTATTTTAATTATAAATCGTTTATATATATTTTTAAGAATATTTTAAGCATACGCCGTATTGTCAAAACAACTGGAAGTCGTGAGCTAACATAATATTATAATATTATTATTATTATTTTTAAGACAGTCCGAGTATACAACAATAACGTACATACATTTAAATGATAATATTATAGTGTATTATTAGTTTATTACTTATTACTTATTAGTTCTTATACAAACATTACTAGAAAAAAAAATATTATATTATATTATATTGATATAGTCTTGAGCAATAATGGTTCTTGGAATTGATTAGATTTTTGATTGGTAATAACGGATTTCATTATTTTTTAAAAGAATAGAAAATAATAATATTATTTTAGTATTTTATTTTTTGAAATTGTGTTTTTATTCGAATCACATTCATTTATTTATGATTTTTAGATGTTTGTATTTTTTATTCTATATAATATGCGAGTATATAAATTTAGAAATTCGACTTGCAATTGATAGAACAATCGAAGTAAAAAATAACCCCGTATGCAATAAATATAGGTGTTTACATTTGAATGGAAAAATTCCTGTTGGAAAATAGTAGTGTATATTATGCGGTCCAGTCACGGAATATAGATTAAATATTTATGTATTAATTTAGTTTATTCTGTGGTTCAGTGATTGTCACGATCGCCTAAAAAATACCATTTAAAATCACGATGGTTGTATAATAGGAAACGATTGTAGATGATATTATTATCATCAGATTGAGATGGAATAATACGAATAATTGAATACGGTTTGTTTTCTTCAGATTATTGTTTTAATAATAATAATAATAATATCTTCCTTGCCTATCTAACATTCTAATACGATTTGGCGGCTGTGGGGCGATGAATGACATAAAATATACGTATACCGTTTACTATAATATAATAATACACATTTATTTATATTATTGAAGTGCCGTCGCGAATCGCAATTTTGTTTTTCCCATTGCGAAGTTTCTCGCAGCATATTGGTGGCGCCGAGGAAGAAAGCGATGAGTGCCAACTACTCGCAGAGTATTTATTTACCAGAAGGAAAAAATACATGTTTACTCAATTAATATTGAACTGGGGGATTTCGACAGTCCGAAATATAATTTTTCGGACTCGATTAGGTAATTTGGGCAACAAAACTCTGTAACTTTTATACGTTCAACAATATTTATTTTGGATACCACTTGTGTGTTTGAAATTCGTAAACAACTAACAAGATGACTGTACCTTTATATTTTTAATTTCATAATTATTAATTATTTAATCGACATACAACCTACGTCATACACGTGGATCATAATGGTAGAAGTCTGCAGTAACTAAAATAATACTCTTTATCGTTTGAACATCGTTCCTGTTTTTTTTTTTTTGCAATGGGATAGGAACGAATTCTTTTTCAAAAATTCGAATTTATAATAAATATTATTGATATATAATTATAACTATTATAATTATTATATTAACAGCAAATATATATTCTTTCGAACATCCCATTCCACCACGATCATTCATATTATTTTTTACCGTAATATCTGGGTCAGTGTGATTTTGAACTCTGAAGGTGAAATCATCGAAATACTGCAACCTAACCTAACCTAACATGCAGTTATTCGGTTTGTGTGTACATATTATTGTTGCAGCCATTGTAGGTATATAGCAGAAGTCGTCTCTCGTAACATTATTTATTATACAAACGACATAACCATACAAGTTTAACTGTATAAGTATTAAGTATATATACATTATAGGTAGATGCGTATATAATGCTGTATAGGGTGTGTGTACGAGATATAATACATTAATTACAAATAGGTTAATAGTAATATATACTTAATAAAAAAAACTACTGATTCAAATAAATCGTACGACTTTAATTTATTAAATGTTTTAGAGTATAATATTATATATGTTATCGTAGGTACGACAAATACCGATGACCTACCCACCTACCCATAAAATGAAGTTGCTGAAAGGAATACCAATGAAACATTAAACTGTATTATATAATGTCATAAAGTATCGTCGTCGTAAGTCATTGCATCGCATAGACTATAGACACAATATAATAATATTAAGATAATAATCAGTTGATATTTTTTCCATATACTATGGTCGTTACTTAATTAATAATCGGTGACCAACCTAATCATAATCGTTTGTCGATTTATATAAATACGTTTGAATAATAAAATATATATGAGATGGCTTTGGGATAAATATACATAAGTTTAAAAGAAGTGATAACGTACGTTAGTTAACTTAAAATAAAAATTAGATCCAATGCATAAAGCAAGTATTATTAACACGGTAATATATTATTTAGCTAACATAATGATCGTATGTCTACTATAAACGATTAGAAAGAAAAAATGATTTTTAATAATTTATTATGTAAATTTGTTCCAAAAGTCAACTTATATATACGGCTTGCCCTTAAGTCCATAGACCAAGTATGTATAGTATAAAGTATATGCTCGAGAGTCACACATAATGCCCGTCACAATATTGACATATCCATAGACGTAAATAGGTTCGTAAGTACGTAACTCTGTAGAGATGAAATCTTTGTGGTTCTAAATTACTCAATGTTTAATATATAAAGTACGAGTACTATTCGCAAAAATCCGTGAAAGTCCACGTTATTCAAAAATGTCCAAAACCAATTATTCGAAACCAGGGAATCGGAACTTGTAGAGGAAATCCTCTGGTAGACCTCTTCTATTATAACAGCAAAGAGTAGTCAATAATCACTGCATTTTACTATATTTATTATAGTGTTTCTCATTACGATGTTAATATTTTATTTACGTCCGTCCACCCATCACCCTATTTCATAATAATATAATATTATAGATAATATTATACTGCACCACTAACCACGACCTCCAAATAATAAATTATACTTTAAACTTTATTACTTAAAAGTTATAGCTATTTGAATACTTAATGGAAATTAATAATTCAACTTATAAAATATTTGCATAAATTAGCCTTATAAAAATATGCTGTACCTATTAGATTAACACAAAACGAACATTTTAGTTTTTATTTTGAGTTTATCTTTTAGTAGGTACTTTAAGTAGTAAACTAACAAATACTTAAAAATGTTAGTTAAAATTATAATAAATATGGCTTTAATAGTTATAACCTTTCAAAATAATATTCAAACAATATAATATTATACTCATAATCCATATCGATTATCGACTGGAATAAACACGGTAAGAGTGAGACACTTATTAGTCATTATCTATATAATTACTTCTATCCTAAGTACCTACTTAGTTATTTCAGTATTTGTGTTTAAATTATTATTTGTTTTCCTAATTATTTTTATTATTGTTGTTCTATACATTGTTGTTACTACCGTAATACTTAAATAGAACTCATGAAGGTGCCTACTACCTACTACTTAGTGCTACCTATCAATATAATTATTTATCATAGGAAAGTATCATGGTAGGTATAGGCGTACAGGTACTTTAAAAGTTTAAATAAACGTAAGTCACGCAGTATGATATAAAAATTTAAAAAATTCTGAATTTTTATAAGCATAACGCACTTCAAAAATGAATTAGGTACAACCTACTTATATAAATGTTTAATATATTAAAATAATAGATACCTTAATTATAGTACCTAATCAGTTGATATAAACTATATATTATAAGAATGTTCATCAACTTATCATTTAGTTAAGTATATTGTATATAGTATACAGTATACATCTATTATTGTAATGAATAATATTGCATATTAAATTGTCGAGGTGGTCAAGGTAGTCTAGTTGTTATTGTTTATCAGCTATATTACTCATTAGAATGTAAAAATACTGCTTGTAGTCCAATTGTTACATATTATATTTATGGTTATGATGTGTAAAATCGACCAATTTGACACAATCCTTCGGTAGCTCAGTTGGTAGAGCGGTGGACTGTAGTGGCATCGATCATAGATATCCATAGGTCGCTGGTTCAAATCCGGCCCGAAGGAATAAACTTTTTCCTAAAATTTATCAGGTAATTTTTAAGAAAGTTGTTTAATTATATTATCAAATTCATCATAAATTCTGTGCAAAGCGAAATAATAAGTTTTTATTTGGGTACATATCGCTAAATGTGATTTAGATCGGGTCAAAAAATCACAACAAAATCTTAGTTTTAGTAGGTGCCGTTTATAGATTTGATTACTTATAATATTGTAAAGCGTACTATATAAAAATATATTAATAGTGATTAAAATAAGATATTTTTTTTTTATTTTTATAAAAAAAATTACAAAACCGGTAAGCTAATGATAAACATTTTTACCATTTATAAATTTCATTGAATTTAAATACTGTGGCATTGGATATGACTTGTTTGATTAAAGCACTTAAAGGGCATAGGTGGGGGTACCTAGTATCTACCATATTTAAAAATGATTACCAAATATTTCTAATTGTTTAAAATACTTTATACCTACCTATCTATATGCATATATAATATATTATACAATTATTTTTTATGATGGATTTAAATACTATATGGTTTATAGAACAGTATTTTGATACGTACAAATAATCATAGTAGGTACCTACAACCTATATACCTATAGATAATATATAATAATATAATATAATTCTGTTGTTCATCTCGTATTGTAATATTTGAAGTAGCAAATACAATTGGTTAACAAATAAGAAACTTTTTCTTATTATATTATAACATATTTTACAAATTCTATTTTGTAATAATGGTGTATTGTGTTTGTATTCGTAATAATGTATAATAACAAAATGTATTAAAATATTGAAAATAAAATGATAAAAGTTATGATAAAAATAATATGGTATGGTTTTAGATTTATCACATTTCTACTTCAAATTCAAATGTAATTTGAATTTAATTTGTAATATGAAAGATCACATAGGAAGCCTATTTCATTGCACTGAGATTCTATAAGTTCTAATACCTACTTCTTTTGAACAATAAATGGAAATCTGTTGCCAATTATTTTAATATAATGAGAAATTTTATATTTTTTTCATTTCTACAAAAATAGAAATATCTTCCTTGCAACCAGCCTAATCACCTTTGTCCAGCCCCTTCCCCCCTCTCCCCAAAAAACAAAACAATACAAAAGCAAAACATCAACTGAAGTGCTTAAAAACCACCAACATACATAATATAATATTTATTATTATACATACATATACATACATATAAATAACAATAATTATAAAAAAACATCTTTTTACAAATTCCAAACAAGGGTGAAGTTAACTGTACTTTATTATTAGATGATATTGTTTACCAATAATTGATTTCTTTTTTTTTGTAATTTTTTCTGTAAATATAAACATCATATTAATAGCTAATTACGAGTATTTTTTTATACCAATTATACGTTAATACCATACTCTTTAGATATATTTGTAATTCTATATAGAAAAAAAGAATATTTAGGTACATCGATATAATCCAAAATATAAGGAATCGTGTAACGAATATTTTTTTCCAATGTGTTTAATAAATTACCAGATTAATAATAAAAATAAATAACGCACAAATTCGCAATACTTTGTTCTTATTCTTAAAAAGAGGAATTTGTTAGTTCTTTTATTCATTAATAAAAGTAATGAAATTCTTTCGTTATATTTTGTTCTTAAAAAATGAATTAATTCTATAAATCGTATTATTATTAACTATACACTGCAACATTGACCTCATAAACTAATTTTCGAGTCGTGTATTATATGTGAAATAGATAATAAAAGTCTTTGATAATGTCTTTAGTCTGAAATCGAAAAAAAAATCATTTTTACAATATTGGAGAGACACGAAGAGACAATAAATATAATATTATTATAGTACTATAGTTTATTATAGTAGAATACCACAAAAACGAACATATAATAGTAAAGAATAATAATAAGAATAATATAACATGAGTTGTAAAATAGATCGGCACCATCAATGCAAGCAATATTATTATATAGAGCTATAATGACTTATTTAAAATACATAATTATCATTGTATTATGGAACAATTTATTACACGCATAGATATTAAAATGTACAATAATATTATATCATTATACATACAATTTTGATAATTTTCAAAAAAAAAAATGTATTTATGCCTAGGTAATGACTTTATAAAAATACCACTTTGTTTTTTTAATCTCGACAATAACGTCGTGGTTAACATTAAATTCACGAGTCACGTTACAAATTCTGCTACGGAAAAAAATCACTAAACTTTTTATTATTTATTGCCGATTGGCCGTTATTTATACGTTGAGTTTAACGGCAAACTATACGAAAAGTATTTTTGATATTTGGAATACTCGCAAACATTGGATTTATTGTTGTCGAACAAAACGCGATTTGATATACGTTTCGATCAAAACTCAAAAACTGATATTACGGACAATACTTTGACTATAATACATGTTTTATTATTATTATAGGCGATACGCTCACACGCTCACTTATAGTGATGTGAATTGTGGGGGGCGGCATGTATTATACAAGGGCCGGAGATGAATATATTGCGAGAAAAAATGTGGATATTATAACTAGTTTTTTGATTATGCCAGTCCGTATAATAACTTATTGAGAACCAAAAAACTGAAATTATGCAATTACAATTTAGTTAAATTTATTCAGGTGCTCCCAAACCGTAATCTATATTATGTTTCATTTTAAACTGTTAATAATATGTTAAAAATGTATAATTATAATCATTTGATAAATTAATTATAAATGAATTGAAAATAAAACAAAAAATAAGAGATATGTTCAATTTATCGTTTTATCAACGTAACGAATCTGGGAATCCAGGAAATATCGAACTCTGTGTTATTTGTTGGGTACAAAGAGGTATTATTTTTCTGAGATGTTTGTATTTCCGGTATATAATTTTTTTTTTTTTTGGAGGAGGGTATTTTTATTTTAGGACATTTTTTCCGATGGTAGGTACCTACTATTAAGCTAGGAAAATTAAACAACCGGAGGTTTGAATATCCACCTGAGGGTATAATTAGCCAGCTCCGTACTATGCTGATGTTGTATGTACTTATCATCTATGCATTCTTCCTACGCCTAAATCCATCAAGAAAGTTTAGAGAGTAGTTTGAACCACGTTCGAAAATTACTAAGTGTTATATCCATCACCCAAAATCTGTACCACCATGGAGGTGCTATTCTCCTAGGACGTATATACCCCCGGTAGTATTAATATAAAATATATAAATATTAATATTTATTAATTATCAATTAATACAGGATGCCGGATTAACTATACAGATATGACTAAAGATGTACAATTATTTATGTATAATCGTTGGTAACTTCAACTAACTATAACTAAATAAAATAGTTATACCAATATATCGTATTAACAGTTTTATAATATACATTTTTCAACTAAAAATATTAAGACTAAACATTTAACTATTTAAGTAACAAAATCTAACACAAAATATTTGTGATAGCTATTTTAATGAATCTAAAAATATATAATCAACAACTGTATTACCCTTAATAATTTGATATTGTTTTCCGTTTAGAATCTTCTATGCCAGACATATTTTTAACGATTTGAAATAATTATTAGTTTTTTAATATGTATTAAAAGCAAAAATCTAATAATAATCCTAAGAACGCTATTTTTCACACAAAAATTACCCCAATTTACTGTTTACATTGTAAAGTCGACAGCCTTAATCAATATTTATGGTCCATATTATATTATATTATTACGGAGCGATACATTGAGCAAATATACGACATGCATTGACGAATATTATTATGATTTTTTCTTTTAAAAATATTTTTGTTTAAATGCATAATATTGCGTACATGAGCAAACCGATGAACGTACTTACAAATTGTTTAAGTGCATTAACGAACCACTCACTCTTTACCCTTCGATAGCTAAGTTTGTAGAGCGGTGGACTGTAGTGTATAATTTAATCATAGATATCCATAGGTCGCTGATTTAAATCCGGCTCGAAGGAATCGATTTTTTTTTCAATTCGATTATGTGAAAATTTTATCGTTTATGAGCAAAAAAAATGTATTATTATTACCTACTATTATTTATATCCGGTTATCGTCACCGTCGTCATTTTAAAGCATCAATCTCGACGGTGTTTCTGCACGGGTGTTAAAATTGATTATTACCAAAAAGTAGAGTTGTAAAAGTTTGTAATAAGCATACTTCGAAACTTTTTTTCTCTTTTAAATGTACAACCAGGAGTCAAGTGACATTTTTAATTTATAATATCTATATAGCTATAATAACTATATTAAACATGCAAAAATAAATTTAATCCTGAGCATAAACGAGCTAAAAAGTTGAGTTAATTTTAAACATTAAACTTAACACTTCGAGATTTTTTTTTATTGACTTGAATCTAAACTTAATTGATTTTTTATTACTTTATATAAATATCGAGTTGCTTTCGATTAAATCGAAGTTAGGTACGTTTATTTATAAATGATTTAATAATAATTGTAATAAAACGATTGTTGATTGTTGATTGTGTACATATAATAGGAAATTAAAGATGTAATATTCTTGAATTAACTTCTCGTTGCCATTAGCCAGAGTTGTCCAATACAAATAAATTATTTTCACTACAATTATTCCTATATGCTATATATTTTAAAAATGTACTTGGCTTAATAGGTAGTTAGTCGATGTCGGATTTAGAGATGGTGCAAGGGGTGCAACGCACTGAGGCCTTAAGGATAAATTTGTTTATTGGGGGCCTCAGATTGATGTGTTAGATTTTCTAACTTTGTAAAATGACGAATTAAATATCAACTGAATATAAAATAATGATCAAAAAAAAAAGTATTTTAAAAAATTACCTGCATCCATTTATTTTAAACTATTTTTGAACTCAGTTGTATCCTTACTTGATATAAAAAAAGGTATCATCTAGTTGAAATAATTTATTTTTTAGATCCATTTTCACTTTTATCATATACTAAAAAAAAAATTAAATTAATGTATATTAAATAAGTTAAAAATAGCAATTTTTAGGGGCCTCTAATATTAGTAGTTGCACTTTGACCTTCCGAGACTATTAGATCCAACACTGTAGTTAATACGAGCTAATTGTTGGTTTTTAACCATACGCATCGTATTGTTTAACTATTATTGAGTTTTGATTTTTAAACTTCATTATTTTTCTCTCAGCTTTTAAGTGAATAACATGTATCTTTCAAGCTGTACATATTGTATCATTTATATGCCTAAAATATCGTTCCACCGTCAATTGCTTATGTAGTTAGCGTGTATAGAATAAATTATAATTTATATGGCGTGTGCGATGGAGTCCGCCATTATTAAATTATATTATATAAATTTTAGATATATATTTTTTACTCCCACCACTTACTATCTTTTGAATTCAAGCAAGTACTTCCAGATCTACAGCTATATAACTCAGACTCAATGACGATATTATGTGGGACTTATAATATAGTATTGCAAGTATTTACAATTAGCACAGTCAGTCGGCCCTCTCTCTAGTGTTTGAACTAATCTCGCGTAAAGTCATGCGGGTACGTAGAAATATATTATTTTATTGCCACGATAAAACATTGTGGTTCTTTTATCGCGAACCTGTTACAGACAGTGCATTGGGATATGCACTAGACATTTTTAAATTTTAATGACAAATACTATTAATCATAGAAAAATTAAAAATTGGTATACTCGTTTATTATAATTTCTATTAAACGTTAAAACATAATTTAAATATTATATTCCTTATATTTCCTACATAATATTCCACGGTTTGCAATAAAAGAATCATTCTGTAGTCTATACTGAAGAGTTCATAACATTGTTTTATCTCTAGTTGTTTTTTCCTCACTGCATTTCTGTGGACTTAATTAAAGTTGATGCGTTGGCCGTATAATGGTTAATTGGTTATAGTGAATACAAATTTGTCATATACTTCAGATCGATAAGTCGCAAACCTTTTCATCGTGATAAGAGATAAGTGGATTAAGGGGTAGGATACCTTTCGGTCAAAATGAACCTTTCCCTTTTCGGCCATTATGGAATGTCCGTTTTCAGCCAGTATACTATTTTGGTCACCAATTTAAAATATTATTATTACAATTTTTTTTTTTTTTTAATCACATATTAAGTCAAGTAAAAAATATAAAAAATACCAAGTTACATTATATCAATTTACACACACAAAAAAAAATTAATTATTGAGATATTTAATTTTTTTATAATTTTAACACATTCGTTTAATTTAAAATATAAAAAAAATTAAATATTCCTATTGTTTTTTTTTTTTTTTTTTTAATTGATAATATAATGTAACTTTATATTTTTTTCCTTTGACTTTATTTGTGATTTTAAAATAAAATAATAATAATATTTTAAATTAGTGATCAAAATAGTGTACTGACAGAAAACAGACATTCTAGAATGGCCGAAAGGGGAAAGGTTCGTTTTGACCGAAAACGGTTCTGTCCAGATTAAGAAAAACATGTAAAATAACAATTATTATACATATGTTGTGATATCATTAATAATTAATACACTAAAATTTGATGAATATTTGTCAGAGATAGCTTATAATTTATGAATACAAATATTTTTTTTTCATAACGTAGGTAATGATTTCTATACCTAAGAAAAATTAAGACACATTTACTAACCGAAATTATTATTTTTTTTTTTTCATTATTTCTAATAATTTTTAAATATGTAGGTAGGTATAATAATATCATAATAATAAATTTATTTGTTTTAACTCATTTTAAAATATAAATTTCACCGTAATAATTGCTATGATTAAAATATTATGTTGCTCATTTACGAATTGGTATATTATTTTATTTTTGTTATTTTTTTATTTGACTACCAATTCAGGTGACCAATTTTACCACGACTAAATAGTCCAATTGACTGTATCACATATTATACTGTATCGATCAGTTACGAAAAACATTTATTTTGATCAAATTGAAAATTATACAGACCACAGCGGCACTCGCAGTTTATCATAAAACTCAATAAAAAAGTTTATACTCGACTCTCCGAGCGTTTGAGATATGACGTACTAAGTACAATTAATAATAAAAATTTTTGTTTAACAATATAATCTTTATAATTATATAATATGATACGAGTGCAGAAAATTGTATTAGCAGCAGGCACGTCCTTGTTTGACGATAATAATTAACGTAAAATCCCCAATGCATGACTGTTGGTCTTGTGAGGAGCTCAACGCAGTTATTGTCCTAAACTCCTAAGGGATGCACTGTAAACGAAATTTTACTAAAAATTATAAAACAAAATATTATAACTATTTTCAATACCTACAATTCTTTACAAATAATATTTATAATCATTATTTTTGTGGCGTGTTATACATATATACGTTATCAAAATATTAATGGTTGTGAAATTTTTCTAACAAAGTATATTATGTATAAATATTGTTGTATTAAATAATATTTATTTTAAATTTAATGAAGAAAAAGTCAACAGACAATATTAATATCTATAATATTTATAGCATGAAAGTATACTTTAA
>JACXSJ010000777.1:131099-169842 GCA_014851325.1 Pentalonia nigronervosa | reverse complement strand
TCGTGTCCACGCCACCCGACCAAACGTTAGCAAAACCTATCTGCCAACAATATACCTAATATAACGACAATCGTAAACCACAATATTTGAACGTTATATTATTTACCATTAGTCGAAAATCACTCGAATCCGTTATCGTATAAACCATTTTGTTTTAGACCATATGTTTCATTGTACCTATAATATCATACCGGTACATCATGAATTATATTCTTGTTATTAATTTCGATAGAGGTTTGCGTAGGCCAACCTAAATAATATTATTATTCCGTGTTAATAATATTACGTCACGCTTCCCGTAATGAATAAACATAAAAATGTACTATGTAGCCTCTAAAACGTATAAACACGACATTTTGGATTACCTACTCGTATAACGTGTACGTTGGATATTATTATTTATTAGGTAATATAAACCACCATAAACTGTTAATTGCAATCGCAACGTTTTAGGACTAAATGATTTAGATTTATGGTGGCCGCGGATTAGATCCTTATATACTACAACTGTAATAGTCGTCGCAAATAAATTCGTATTATACCTAATATATACCTACCACCGGAATATCGGGATTTACAGCAATCACTGCGCACATCGATGTGATGGTCGGAATATTGGTATGGCCCATGGAATATATAACAAAAGAAATTGAAAACGCGGAATTACTGATACTTTTTAAAATGTAATTTTCAGGGGTCCTAAAACATTTACAATGTTCATATTATAATTTTAAATAAATCGTCATTCGTCAACTATATTTTTATAGTTTAATTTAAATATGTTTAGATCAAATAAATAAAAAATAATAATAGAAATCAAATTAACACGAAATATAAACACCTACATAAAAAGTAACAGGTGGATATGGGTACCTATAATATATGTATAATTTATAAACAATTATAACTATTCCATAAATGTTGTTATATATATTGTATAATAACAGGCCTATCGTAATTTTTTTTTTAAGAACTTACATAAAATTATGGGTGTATTTTATTTTTATATACTTTGGGAAACCTCGATTGTTCAGTGTCGTACCAGAACTCCACTTGTATAATGATCGTACCAGTTTTCCGTTTACCCATCGATGTCAGGTACTATGTTCGAATACAATGTTAACGAACCCAACACGATTGTGTCATTGCGTTATTATACCATAACTACCGCGGTAGTCACCTACAATATGGTACTATAATTATTGCACAGAAAATATAACTCGTCAAGACTACGCGGAGCTGTAAAATAAAACTCATTAAGACTACGAGTGCTCTGCATCATGATGGTTTGCTATTTTAGGGACCGGACTGGACTAAATATTTTAACAAAGAACCGAACTTAGGCTGGACCACCAGCTGTATTTTAGACCGGATAGACTAGTAATTTAATTTGATAAAGTAGACCCGAACCGGACTGTCGAACCGATTTGAAAAAAAATTTAGACCGGACTGCATTGGGCTCCGTTTGTATAGTAATCCGGACTGAACCATTAATACGGTCATTCGGTATAATAAAATTATATAAATATAAATATTTATAACACAATTGCTTGTAGTTGATGTTTTCGATTAATTTTACTCATATTGCGAAAATAATAGTTTTAATAGATCATAAGAACCGTTACCTAGCTGGAGCGCATCGGCCCAGACCGAACCGAACTGTAAATATGTTTGTGCTGAAACTGGACCAAACCGAGCTAAAATAATACATTTGAACCGGACTTCACCGAATCACTCGAAATAACATTGAACTGAACTACATCGACGAGTTGACTATTTTTATATTTAAGGACCGGACGAGACCAGACTGATATAATTCCGAACCATGCTATCGATCCGGAAATGTACAGAAATAATAAATTATTACAAATACCCGTAAAATACAAAAAAATTGTATTATCTAAAAAATCGTTGTTCGATAAAATATCATAATGATGAACAACATAATATAAGTATGGTCCGAAGGCAGTCATCTTGACATTTCTCCTACCTATATTAAATATCAAAAGTGGCAGAGTCGATGAAAAACAAATTAAAAATAATATACTTAATTGATTATAAAAGTTTAAAGTCTCAAAACGAAGAAAATATATAAACCAATTACAGTTAAAACATTTTTAACATTTTTTTTTAATACCATTAACACCACGGTTTAGACAGCTATAAACATAATTTCAATTGAACGTTTTATTTCCAAAATAAACTGGAATGAGAAAAGTTACATCAGTTTACAATTAGATATTGATGGTTATAAATATTGTTAAGTTATTTAATTATTATTAAAATAAACTAACTAGATAAACTAAAAATGATATCAGCTTTTAAACTTTTACTAGTAAATTTCCACATTTGTGTACCTATATTAAAGCCAATATTGATCAATAAATACGCGGAAGTAAACCACCGTAATAGTATTAATTATTTTAACAATTTTATTAAAACATATGAGGTTCGTACAATTAATACAGTAGTATAGATGGGAGATTAAAAAAAATTAACAAATTTACATTCCTATCCTAAAGATACTTTAAAATAATATGTTTTTTTCCTTTTATAAAATATGTGTTGCAATAAACAACAAAATGCAAATAAATAATAATAAATAATCACAGTTGTTAATAATTATAAAACATGCTATTATGTAATATTTGATATTTTTATCAACAAGAAAATATAAAATATGTTTAATATTGTTGTTGAATACTTTATGTAAAGTAAATTGATTTATTTCTGTCACGAAACACAATAGAGTGAATGAAAGACGGATCAGGCCAAAGACAAAAGATTATGATCTGAAAAATAGACAAAAATAAAATGCAATTTATAAGTAATTTTAAAACATCAACAAATTGTTCTAATATGGTATGATACAGCAATACTCGACAAACGTGATATTTTTTTTCGGAAGCTTGAGCTAGTAAGACCCCTCCCCATCCACAAAACTGTTTACGGTGTTAACTCACTACTAAAACATAGATATGGAAGTATCTAGTTACAATGTTTTTCTTTTTGATTTTCGCGACCTAAAACAGTGAAACGCTGTGCTGCAACTGCACGGAAAAAATCAGAGAAAAAAATCAATGTCCGGCGATGTAACGAGCGTTGTTTATAGTAAGCCTCACGTCAAAGCTCCAACGCAATTCAGAAATAGAAAAACGAAAAATATCAATGACAATGTACAAATTGGACTCGATCCGTAAAGTATAATTCCGCGTAAAAACAATTACTCCAAAAATATTTGGCTGTAATAAACATCCTTCTGACCTAATAAATATTTTATATTAACGTTTGCTTTTATTGTGTGGTTATTTGTTCGTTTGTTCTACGTTTTTGTGTCGATTTTGGGCATTGGTCAGTTTTGTAGTGTGAAAAAATATATACTGAACTATTTTTTTTTCTATCAACATTGGAAATCTAATATTTAAAATCTTATATTTATAGTCTAATAAACATAACAATAATATACTTGATCGGATGACTTGAGTTAAGGCATAAACTTCTCTTAGTAGTGGATACGAGGTGGAGCGACGTGTCAAGCAGCCCCATGAACTTTTTTTTTAAAAATTGTTACTTGAACATAATTAAAATATGGAATTTTAATAAGTTGTTTGTTAAATGTAGTATTATTATATCTTTTGATTATTTTATCAGTAAAAAATAATTGAATTTAAATAATATATGTACGAAAAACTAAAATTATAGTAATATAATATGATGTTGAATAAAGCATTACTTATTAATATTATTGTATAAATAAATTATTATGTTTAAATCAAGATATATATATATATATATATATAAATATTTAGAAGAGAATTTTCCATGTTTAATGACTAAGGTTTTGAATTTGTATGAAAATCTATTTTTGGGTGTATTGTAAAACGTAGTATTGTTAGCACAACATTTGAATTAGGTAACAATTAATTCAATTTTGAATTCTGGGGAACTCTAAGTACTTTTGAGTTTTGACTCAACCGATATTATTTAAGAAGCAAACAAACGTACATTTGAACGCGAACAATTATGAGCGTGCTGTGTAATAAATGTATAATAAAAAAATAACTACCCCTCTTCCTATGAAATACGTTTTAATTTATGTTATTGTACCAATGCTACAAGTAGCCACCTTCTTAAATGAGCTTTCTGTATTTAAAATGTTTTTTTTTATTTATTTATACGTGGATAAAATGGATTTTATTTATGGTAAGAAGGTTCTGGATCATTTACGCATAAATTGACGGCATGAGATGCCAGGGAAAGCGACGGATGAAAGATTTGATATACTAATTAGTGAGTTATTGGGACAATTGTACGTTTTATTATGATATTTCCTGTAAAAATATGAGGCTAGCAGAAGATTTTTCAGAATTTTATTGTTTATATTTAAAGCAAGGATGTTAATGTACCCAGGAACATTTGTGGTGATAAGACGAAGGCATATTTATTTGAAGGACTTAAGGATACTGGCGTATTAAATTTTAGGTGTACTACTCCACATAGCTAGAATACAATACTTTACTTCTTAGGTTTAGTATTTATTTCTATAGCATGCGACGACGATAGAATTCGTTAAGCATAATATCTGACCAGTGACCAACACAAACGCGAGATCATTATAAAATAATTAAATAGTAATATTATATTGAAAATATTCCATTTTACATGACATCATAGGTAGGTATGTGTTCAATTATTCTACGGTTAATCAAATAAAATTCTTTATCGTGAATTAAATGTTTGTGCACATGATTTTTTTTTTCGAAAATACCGCAGTGTTTTTTCTTCATTGTTCACGTACCGATCACGGTAATATAAAACTCGACAAGTCAAATATTTTTATTTAACTCGTTAAGTAAATTTAATATAGAAAAATGAAAGCTATGTTTAATGTTAAAAGTTACATTCATTTGTATTAACTTTTTTAAATTACAAGTTAAGATCTTGCTAAACTCATCTAAATGATAATTGAATATGTCAATTATAATATATATATATATATATATAATATTTAGTTTTAATACCGATAAATATAATTTATTCATTCGAAATTGAATTAGATTTAATACACTTGAGGCATGTAAAGTAACTGTGACTAAAACGACAATTATTTCGTGAACTTGGTATATTATATACTCGTTGTGCAGCAGTGCTGGATATAATCTCGAAATAACATACTGGAAATGTTTCTGATAGTCAATAAGTATATTCGTCATCGTTTGTCCCATCAGGCATTACACAATTTGATGTTTTCGCGTATATGTATAATTATGCATTTTTGTACATTTTTACAGATTTCACAGTATGCGATTATAAAAATGTGTAAACATATTTGTTTTTTTTTTCGTTTAAAAGCACTTATAGAAGAAAGAACACCTCATACCGGACCATCAAATGTTTGGATTACGGAACAGACATTCTACCGTTGACCAAGTTTATCGTGTCACAAACATAATAAGCAAGTTGTTGGAAGAAAGGAAACGTATTGCTACGGATTATTTCTAGACATAGCCCATATTTAAATAAAATACTTTTTTTTTTTTTTGGTCACATAATTTTCGTTTATTATTTTCAAACAACGTAATTATTAATGTTACTCATGCGTTATATTATACTAGGTCTGTTTGGTGTATTTATTTTGCAACTATGTAAAATTTTTGATAAATGAAATGTGCAGCAGGCGTATAAGAATATAATAATTAAATTGCACAGTTGGTTAGGTACCTATATACTATATTATATATATTAAACATTTTACATGAAAAATAAATGTACCTGTATGACTTTCACGTACAAGTATATTCAACTAAACGTAGCGAGAGCTGGCTTATATTTGATTACGAAATCGGCTTAAAGATCGAGTACGAAGACTAAACTAATTAAAACATAACTTGCCCAATAGTCCGCTCCCGCTTTCCTTGACGTTCAAACACACACTCGGTATAACAGGATTGAAATTGGACCCGTTTCGCGAAATGTTTACAAAGTAATGAGGAAGCAATATTGTAATTTAAACGCATTTTCTGGAGAGGTAATAAATTACTTAAGAAGTGCTGCAGTTACTATAAATTAACTTACAAAGAAATAGTGAATTGAGTAGCACGATATTAAAAGTTCCGTGTTGTTTCTTAGACGACAAATTAAAGTAGGCAGGTACACTTCCAGCAAAAATGAAGCGGGACGAATATAAAATAGCAACGAATCCACAATATTATATGCACCTATATATTTATTAATTAGTATACGATTTTAATAATGAAATTACTCGTTTTACTGGCAGACTGTAGGTACCATATGCTAGTTAAAAGTTTTAACGTTAAAAAATAGCAATCAACTTAAAACAACTATTAATAATACCGTGTACGTACACGTAATATACCGAAACGTTAACTTTTAGACCCCATAATAATAAATCTGAATAGATTTTCACCAGCCATATAATTAAATTAATAGTTGTAATCTACTTAACATATTTTAACGACTGGCCTGTTTTTTTTTTATGGCTTACAAAAAGGAACCGATATAGTCGATGTTTAATATAAAAAAATACAAATTATTTTGAACTAATTAAAATAATGAAATGGAATGTTTATAGCTTTTGTTGGCTTTTTTTATTATGTGTATTTTTACAAAACTGTTATACAATTTTATGTTTTTAGTAACGGGTACCTAATATAAACATTTGCAAGTGTTACAATTTTAATATGAAATAAACGCAGTTGGCACCACAAAATGGGATTAGATAAAAATAAAAAATCATACCCATATTCAGTAATTATACATACGAAATATTTTGTTTATAACTTGCGAATAAAATTTATACTTTTAGATATTATCCAGACCAAACACTAAAATTACGAATAAAATTTGCATAATCTTACTACCCATTGCAGTGATGGATTATGCTACAGACATGGTTCGTATTCGTATTTCAGTCTATCGGTTGAAATTAACTTTCGAAAACATTTCGAGAAAATGTCAATTTACACGTTAAAGCAACGAGGAATGTATCAAAATTCAAATCGATTTTTCGCCGTAAAGAACGCGACTTGATCACAATAATATCGTGATGACATTTTTCAGGTTTCATTTTTCATAATATTACAAAAATGTGTTGTAGAGTCACTTTTGACATTTCACTGTCGGTGGAAGTTTCCTAATGTCATCTCGCATCATTATTTTAATGGAAACAATCAAACACACATGCAATAATACTAAATGAAAACTCATTGCCAAAATATTTAAAGTTTATCCAGTTTATAATTCGCACGGAAAAAAAAATAAGTAAGTAAGTCATTATTTGTATAATATTGTATACAGCTATTTTGTAAAATTTATTTGTACGGTTAACTAAAAAAAAGATCGTCTTCATAATAATTAAAAGGAGGGGAGGAGGACATGAGAATTTTGAAAATTTACAAGGGAGGCGTAGAATAAAAAAGGTTGTTGAGGATGACTGTTATAAATAAATAAATATAAATAAATCAAATATAACATTTCGGTTATATTTTAACAATGAATCGGCGGGACACATGAAAATTAATCTAAATCAGAACTATGCATTATTTCTATGTTATGGTATCTACCTAGACTTGTATCAACTACCATTTTTGTACCGTTTACCAAATACGAGAATTTGTGTTTTTTGTAGGGCGAAATGTAAACAGTAATATAACTACTCAATAAATAAATTTCTATTATGCCATCCAGCTTGCGTAATAGGTACGTGCTCGAGTGCTTTTAAAGTTCCGTGTAAACCTATAAATCGATTAAAAATCGAACGTATATGGTTTTTTTCGTTTAAACTTTTTCAATTTTTCAGAAAATTCTAAAAACCATCCGAATAACCGAGAAAAACCCCTACGGTTTACAACTGCAAATATACGCTCATTTTTTAACAAAATTGATTTCGTAGTTTCGAAAATAATGAGACTATTAAAAAATTAATTGTTCCAGGAACAATTTATAAAACTCATTTTATAGAATTATACAGTATTTAAAAAAAATAAATATCGAAATTGGCTGTGTTTAAATGAATAAAAATAATTCATAATTTCAAAAATGTAAAATGTTATAGTTTTTATAAGATAAAGCATACTGACTCTAATACAAACTCGTTGATACTTTTTGTAATAGTATTATATATATATTTTTTGTAGATGTACTCCAGAATAATACATTTACTTTTGTTATTTATTAAATTAATAACGTGAATACAAATTACGTTAATTATAAATATAAAAAGGAGGTAATTTGTCATATTATATTACCTACATTAAAAAAAAAAAAACCGAGCTAAAATATTTGCACTACATTTTGAATATTAGGGCTACTGACTTTTTAATTAATTTATATTAATATATTCTATGATGTATTATAATGTCCATACATTAATAATTATATATGTTATAATAATATTTATAGGTAATTTTAAGTTTACTTATTATTATTTTAATATTAAGTTTATTTTTGAAATAGATTAAAAAAATTATAACTATTGCCAATATTTAAAATCGAAAACATATTTGTAAGATTATAAATAATCGTGATCGCAGTGGTAATGCCAGACTTTTTTACTGAGGGGGAGGCAGGTTTTTTTTCTATCGTTTACTGGGCAGCCACGATATTATGATATTTTCGTCATCCTTCAGCGTAATAAAAAACAAATTACCTTCCAAATCAAGGTATTTACCTTGATTGTATATCATAATTTAATACGATAAAAAAATAAAATCTTGAAATAAGTTCAAGACTGCCACTTTGGGAGGGGGATCCAGGGGTCCGGACCCCCGACATTTTTTAAAGTAGATACATTTTAGTAGTGAATTTAGTTCATTGACTAAAATTATATTATAAGAGTAAAGTTATTAAAAAAAGTTAGATCCCTCCTCCCCCCCCCCCAAAAAAAAAAAAAAATTGTTTTCAGTTACGGCTTTGGACGCATTGTATACAAATTGATATTATATTATTGAATGAGATTGAGTTATGAACAATATGCACAAATGAAAATTTTGTAGACATTTTAATCCAATTTCAAAATTGTCAGTTGTACACAGGTGAGGTCAAAACAAAATACTGGGAAAAACTTGCCCCTTAGCTCAAAATTAGGTTAGGGTGCAACCCTTGCATTGTTGCACGACAAAAATAAAGTGTGCACATTTACAGCATAATATTATTATAAACTTTTCTAAAAATGTATTGAAAAAAAATAACACAATATTACATGAAACCTAACCCTTCCGTCCATGGAATCGTTCGTTGATTTCCATATTACCTCAACAGTTGAGTATATTATATATTTTTTTTTGAAAAAATAATGTCTATAAAGTTATAATCGTACGTAACTCCATAAGTTTAGAAGTTATTCGAAGTTTAGAATAACTATCAGTGTTTCAAAAATTGAAAGGTAAGCGGTAACAGTTCGGCTTAATGGGTTTTGTTGGTAAGTTTTAATTTTAATACACATCAAAATTATTCGAAATCCCTTTTAACTGCCACAGCAGAATTATATTTTATACCTTATTATAATGCTCAGAATAAGATGTATCACATTATGGTTATTACTTATTAGCAGAGCTGGGTATGTAATGCCCCGAAAAAACCCAAAAAATGTCCTTCTAAAAAAAGCTTTCATGTCTTAAAAATTTAAAATAATGCACCTATAAAATGAATTTATTTTTTTTTTATTTTAAACACATTTTGAATCAAAAATTTTTTTTATTGATTTAATAAAAATGGTCATGCAGTGTTGTATGGTTTTAAATCTTCTACGTCGACTTTTAATCCGTAAAAAGAATTATTCTCATTTAATTTTTCGTCGCCACTAGTAATCTCGATTTGTATTCCGTACGCATTCATTCGAAAAGTTTTGTTTGGGTAAAATTCTTGTTAGTATACATTACAAAATTATTATTTTAAGCAAAAATCTTAAAATAAAATTTAAAAAAAAAACCGGAATTTAGTATTAAATGCTGAAAAAAATCACCTTAAAGTTAAAAATTATAAGAAAATACAAAAAAATGCAAAATAAAAATTTCTAATTATGATTTAAAAATACATAAAACGTGTATGTTCTAAAACAAGCATTGCTTATTTAGTTTTAAAAAATGCAAAATTCATCGAAATCCAAGCATTACATATTAGTTTTTTTCTAAAAAAATATTATCTTATCGTTGAATACATTTAAAATGTCCATGTTACCCCTTCCTCATAACTAATATTATATTTTGTATGTCTTCTATTGTTTGGAAATCAATATTATGTAGATAAAATCATATTTTTAAACATATTATTTTATTTATTGTCAGCCCATACCATTGTTTTAAACATTATATAGCTTTATAAGTTTCAATAAAAAGTTAAAATTTAATGATTTTAGTTTAGTAGTATAATTTTTCTCCAATAGTTCGTACCTAATACCACTAAAAGGTAATTATTATAATGACCGAGAAAAATAAAAAATTATGATCTGAGCCAGATAGACCATGGTCCATGGCCAAGTCTAATTAACTTTTTTTCTCCTTAACAAATTAAAAATATTAAATTAAAACAAATACATTTTTTAGTTTTATTCTGCACGAGTTTGCCATACTATATAAACAAATTAGTTTAAATTTATTGTTCAGCTTATGTTTAAATCACATGCAATAATATACAGTTATATATATATATATATATATATATAGTATGTAGGAAGATATATATTATATATTTTTTTTCAAACAACAATTACTAATTTATAAATTTTACAGACGATAATAAAAATAACTTACTTACTTAGATAACAATTTGTATTATTAAATAAAATAAATAATGTTGTACCTTTGACAAGTCTACAGGCAAACAATTAATACTAATCAGATTATAAACACACAACATAAAAACTCATTAATTGGAAAAATGATTAATGATTTTAATATAACGTATATAAATTAATTCAAAATATTATTTAACCATAGATAATGTTGTACATTTTAAATCGAAAGCACATATCGATTGACTATTCTTAAAGGTCTTAAGTATCTCAATAAAAAGTATAAATATTCCAGTAAATCGTTTTATTTCAAAAAATAAGTCGATACCTATTCGTATTCTGTGATTTAAGTTTAAAACGTAATTCTAAACAATATTAGGTATGTGCAACTGTGTAATTGTTAAAAGCTTCATAATATCTTACATTTTAAGAATTTCATAGATATCATCAAATAAATAAACATGTGTATTTGTGTGTATGTGTGTAATATTTCAAGTATTATGTATAGAGCTGGGACATAAACTACCTAAAAAAAAAAACATGAAAATGGCCTAAAAAAATGCTTTTATAGTATACCCTAAAAATTTTAAATAATGCAATAAAAAAATATATTAATATTTTTTTTTATTTTGAATAATTTTGGTATAAATGATAATTGATAAAGTATTATATATATTTTAAAGTACTGTAAAAAAGTTTTACAGACAGAACTGTTCATGTTTGACTTTTTTAATCAGAAAAAAAAAACAATTATTTACATCCAGTTTAAAATCATGTTTAATAATATAATACGAGAACCTACTTTATAGTTTGTTAAATTTATATAAAAACCATGTAAAAATCTTAAAATGCAAATTCAAATTCAAGTTTTGGATTCAAAAACTCCAAAAATTCCCTAGAAAATGAAAAATTAAACTTCTTATTCTGATTCAAAAATTCATGTAACGTATGTGTTTTAAACGAGCTTCGCGTAACTGACTCCCGGAAAAAAATGCAAAGTGTATCGAAATCCTTGCCTTACTTATGTAGTACAATACTACATAGAGCGAAATATGACATGACAAACAGTTTTCCTATCAAAAATCAATTCGTGAAAATAAATATGTTCGTTCGAGTCTTTATGAGAAATAGGCAGGACTTAAATAAAAAAATAATAATAGTATTATTTATTGTTATAGGAAATTTTAACGCAATGAGCGATTAATTGCTTAAAACGTTATGAATAATTTAAAAATTATTTAATTTATGGCCATAAACGTATAATTTTTATCCTATTTCAAATGGATAGGTAAATAAACATATTAAATAATAAAACATTTTAAAAATACATAGTTAATTTTAAATTTACATTATTATTCCAATAGCCAATCAAAATAGGCGACAACAGCGTAAGGATTTATAAAAAAAAATCGTCAAACGCAAAAAGCGCACAGCCTTTGCAAAGCTTTTGTAAATACTTCAGGTCACGTCGGGCTCGCTAATGTCGAGGTGACGTGGTCGATCTCTATATTTTACTAATTCTGAAACAGCATAAAATAATATTACGTATTATATTGCAAGGAAAATGTTATTTGGAATACATTTTACACGAACCCTTTATTAAACATATACTACTGGATGACTCACAAAGCATGTTCACCTTCAATTTTCTCATTTAATAATCGATTTTTTTTTTTTAATCCTGATTTATAGAAGATTTAAATTTACTCAAAGTTCATATTATCAAATTCTTGAAATTTTTTTGATCTACTTGAAGAGTACTCTGTGGAGATACAAATTTCTGTATTTCAAATGAGAACTTCCTTTTCACCTGTAAATTATTAAGCGGATAATTCGTTTAAAAATATATCAAAATCAAAAATGTGAACGCATAGGTTTTGAGTTATTTAATTTTGTGTACTAAGAATAATAGCCCCATGGGATTGGAAGATTATGGAGCTATAAAAATTCGAAAATTTTAGTAAATAATATTAATCTATCAATATTTATAATTAAAACAAATGTTCTAAGTATAATAAATACTAGATCCAATATTACATATATTTTATATTTTTGTAATACCATTATTAAGGACTATTTTCCTTAATATAAAGATTTTAATAGATAACTGAAAAACTACTCAAATTTTGAATTAGGAACATCAAAATTTTCAAAAATATTATATATTACAAATTTATAGTAAGAAAGAAGAGTTCTCATTTAAAAAGCTAAAGCTTGTATTTTCACAGGACATTCCTGAAGTCATAAAAAAAAATTTCGAGAATCTAAATATATGATTCAAAAAATCCAAAATTCAGAATTCGAATAAATTAAATTAAAAAATGGAGATGAGCATGCTCAATAAATCATTTTATATATTACGACTACGTATGTGTCTTATTTATATTTCTTTCTGCACAGCCATTTTCATTTTTCACCGCAATAATTTCATACCAAATTTTTAGCTGAAATGTACCGCCGTAAAACCTTCATTTTACCGTCTGCACATTACTGGAAGATTACACACAGTCTTTGGCCGTCGATTCGTCACTAACACACGTTTTATATTTATCTTGCGTAATCTTTTGATTTTTAGGAACCTTTCCGTAAAAACTAAAATAATTTTTTCAAGTAATATAAAAAAAACACAAATCGTTTAAAAAAAAAAAAATGCCTATTGATTTTTCATTGTGTTTCAAGTTCGTGTATGTAATAGTGTGCACGGTTCACATTAAACATTATAAATTAGTTTTAAAATATTATCAACATAATTCGTGGTCTTTAATCACTCAAAAAATTATTTCAGTTATGACGAACGCGGGGCGATTACCGCGGTGAAAACGAAAACGAGCTGTGAAGGAACAAATATTATACGTTGTACTTACTTTAGAGGGTATTTAAAATGGCGTGTGCGTAGATAGTAATATTATATTAATTATACCGTGTACAAGGAGAGAACAGACACAGAAACGCAGGGGAGTTTTGGAAATTAACCATCCTCCCCCTCCCAAAATATCAGGAAAACCAAATTAATAATTACGTATACTCGCCTGTTAATTTAAATCGCATCTTGTTGTATCCCGTTATAATTATTGCCATTATAAGTTTTATCAAATCCTCCCCTACATTGAAATATTCTCATCATGTGATTCCCTGCACATGCACATTGCACTATTGCAGAGTGTAGGTATTAAGCAATGAAAAAAAACGCTAGCTCTGGTGGAGGTGTTCTCATAATTTTTCAATCGGTGAATAGAAAAAAAAGTTTCTACGATTATTGAGTTATACTTTTTCAGTGGCGTTATTTCAATTTTTAACAGGAGGGGCAAACATCTCAGCCAGTCCATATAACTGAACCAAAAAAAAAAAAAAAAAAACAGAACGAATCGCTCCCAAGCTAACTTTCACTTACATTTTTATCTTGTTACAATTTTTATTTTATGTTACTTTATAGGCATATAAGGTGGCAAAAGTAGTCTCATTTAATAGCAAAAAGGACGTGGAGAAACTAAATAATTATGGTACCTATATCAGTGGTGTCATTTTATATTTTTCTAAAGGTGTCGAACAATTAAAGTTACAATATAAAATACGACTTCTAAACCTTATTGAAAAATTGACAGTTTTTTTAAATAGGTGCCTTCTATTATAGAGGTTTTTTCAAAATCGTGAATAAATTTAAAAATGATTATTTTTTTAGAATTCCTAGATTATAGTATCCGTAGGATGATATCCTATGATGACCGTATCTTTTGAAGTAAAAAAAAACTATTAATTTTTGATTTAATTATTTACCAAAAATATATCACATAATATATAATAAAGATATTGATTATTATTTGTTATAATATTATTTTATATAATATAATTAACTGTTCGCCCCTTTTAAGATAATACCAACGTCCCATAGAACAGTATAAATATTGGTTTATGGTATATAATAAACAGATTCAATTTCACCTAAATACTTAGAAAATTTCATTGTATATACTTTATAAAAATAAACGTAATTTCAAGAAGTTTCAAGTTCCTGAGAATAATAAACTTTGAATAACAAAAGTCACTAAAATCTTTATTTTTTGTTTAAAATTTAAATAATATACAATATCATCAACATTTAAATTAAAAATGGCAGTAAAAAATTATTTATATGTTTTTTTTTATTATTGTAGTTTTCTAGATAATATAAAACTTGTAAAAATGAGGTTCAATTTTTTTTTTAGTGCTGAAAATTATTGTAAATAATTTAAAAACTTGATACTAGCGTGAATTAAATTAAATACATTTGGGGTGCCGACTTAATGGACGTGTAAGTGAGTACAGTGACATTTTAATCCAATAAGAGAAAATTAGTTTTCATATGATAAAAGTTAAGAAGAAAAATTCAAAATGCGATGTTTCAATTTGTTACAAAATATAGGTACTGTATGTTTTAAATCGACATCTCAAAAAGAGGGAACCTGCGTAAAAATGTCATGCCCATCAAGAAAAAGGGTTTTCCAAAGAATGAGTAATGTTTCAAATTTCAAAATAACGTTGTAAATTGTTGCGAATCAGTTTCAAAATATTGGCACCAGTTTGAAGTTGATCGGACTAATGGTGACGGCTAATTGTACTTAACCCCATCAAATGAAAATTTTTAATTGCGGGCTGCGGCATTTATAGCAATATTATCGAAACTATTTTCCATGTGAGTATAATCATTTCTTTATTAATTTTGTAAGCCTAAATGCAATATTATAATTAATGGAACAAATATTATTTATAATTGTGATACTGTAATCATCTATATATAAGAACCTCGTGTGAGCTGGTTGAACTGGCACTATATAAGACAAATGTAAACATACATTCAAATTTCCTTTAAGGAAATAATGTTGTTATTATTTATTAATTGTTAAATATATTAAATAATACATTTCTGTTAATAACGTTTATTATTACCTTAAAGTAAAATTAATTAGTTACACGTACTTACAAAAACTACCTCGTGTATTTAAGTAGGATCAATGTGATGACTATTATTTAGTAAAAACCTATAGTTTTATCAACAATTTATTGAGATACAATCGGGTACAAACGATTGATACAGGTTTCAACATAAAATTTTGAAGTAGGGGTGCTGGGGACATGGACCTTTTATGCACTCAACTCGCGTATTACTGCAAGTCTGTAAAACTGTACATGGATGTAATATTCACATAGATAATTATTTGAATTGTGATTTAAAATTATTTCTCATATCGTAATATTTACAATCACTGTCTCAGACAATGTCAACGAAATAAAAAAAAATATTTATCTGTTATCACAAAATGTACATAGGTATAATTTTGCATAGACATAGTATTATAGAATTTAATTCAATTTAATTTGCATATTTGAATTTTCTATTACGGTAAACTCTGGATTTTATGCGGAGTAGGACACGACAAATACGGATAAGCCCATTCAGCGGTTAATCCCCAAAATGCAAATGGAAACAAAAATGTTATTATTGCGTTATTTAAAAAAATAATAAAATGTATTAATTAAATAGTGTTTCAAATGAATTATGGATAAGTAAAATCATTTTTTTTAATTTTTAAACATTCATAACAGAATATTCATTACATTTACGTTTATTTGTTGATAAAAACATATTATAATGTAGTACACAACACCATTTTTAGTACTGTACATAGTATCGGAAAAAGATCACAATTAATCAACAATGAAGTTAATCCTCTCACAGATAATCGATAATTTTCTATAATATATCTATGGGTATTTTTCGGCATCACTTGCAGCAAACGCAACACGGCAAAACATTCAAATATCAATCATATTACTTATATATTGTTATTTTTTTAACTAGTAAAATGTAAAGAAATAGTACGTCTTTATAATTACTCTCTCCCATTTTGAGTATGTTCGTGTTCTGGCTAACACAATACATATTATTTTACACACAAAATACAGTATACTATAAAAGTACGTGGCTGTAATTCACTTGGATAATCACTTGAATTTCGAAGTTCTAGGTCAAAAGAGATATGAGCCAACCGCTTTACACACTTGGTAGGACCATCCAAAAATATGGGTACTAATTCAAAAAAATTAAACACGTGGTTGAAGCCGATAGGGCAAAAATAGAATAAAGTGACAAGGGACATACGATAAAAAAATATGAAAAAATTAAAAAAAAAAACATTAGGCTCCGGGCAGGTTTTAACACTGTGCGAATGTATTGATAACACCGAGTTGAGCGTTGAAGAGTTTTTAGCTCAAATGATAAGCAATAAAATATTAGGAGTAGGCCAAGGTTAAGGGCTATTGATATATTTTTTACTGTAAATGTAATTAATAATTATTTCAACATACATATTTAACGGACTTTTATTCCATTGGACTTGAATTGGAATTTTCAATTATATAACATCCATGTGGGTATTTGTTCACATCGCGTGCAGCAATAGGGCCAGAACGAAGAAACGCTTAAATATCAAACATACCTATATATATA
Organism: Pentalonia nigronervosa; assembly: GCA_014851325.1. Lineage (NCBI taxonomy): Eukaryota > Metazoa > Arthropoda > Insecta > Hemiptera > Aphididae > Pentalonia > Pentalonia nigronervosa. The sequence goes on along the minus strand of JACXSJ010000777.1, from coordinate 152,608 downwards.
TATATGTATATATTATTTTTCTAGTTATTAAAATATCAAAGTAGAAGATCCTTACCACCTCCCATTGTGATTTCCTACTCTATGGCCGTGTGCTGGCTAACATAATACATATCATACATACAACATACAAGTAAGTGCCTATATTTCGGTCAACAAACGTACACGATAATATATTCATAAAAGATAAATAAATGGTTTGCAAATGCCACCACCACCACTATGTGTGACGAGACTCCTTTTAGCCGATTAGAGGACTACGATATAGCACACATTTTTATAGCTGCTATCTTGTATGACTTTGTCAAGGCGCGTTTGTAAGTGTTGTTGTACAAAAGTCCGCATGTATAATAATAAAATATAACATGACATATTAACAACAGAATCACAATAATAATAATAATAATAATAATAACTGTGAAGTATTCAATCCTCATATTATACAATATATATTATTTAATACGACCGCAAGTCACCATCGTCTGTGGTCTACCCCGGGGCTAGGTAAATTCAGTCCGAAACACATTTTTTATGATAAGCCGAATCCCGGTTTTGAAAAGATTTAAGGTAAACTTACGAGTCCCAAGTTTGAAAAGGTTTATGGAGTTTTCCAAAAAGCTCATTTTTCTTCTCTCTTTTACAGGATGAGGACTGTCCGCGTTAACAAGCGTGATTAAAAAATGTGCTTTATTTGTTTTTTAATAATTATTTTAAATCACGATCAAAAATTGTTATTCATTTTATTACTATTTATTTTTATAATGTACATAGTAAAAATGCATTTAATATGCTTTTAACAATTGTTTTTATTTTCATATTTCACCATTTCTTGTCTCAAAAAAAATATTTTTCTTTTGTTATTTTTAATAAACGATTTTTATTTTTGATAAATTGATAATTTTAAAGGTCATAAGGTCTTTTTAAACACTATCCACAAAATCGGTAACAGATAAGAACTAATTGGTGACTATACAGTACACATTGAATGTAGAGACTTTTCCTTTTTATGAATATTATCGTTGTTTATTAATTATTTTTTCAAAAAATTAAATTATATTGTTTTTTTAGGATATAAAAACGTTATAATTTTTCTTTTTTTAATTTTCAGCTGAAAAGGAAGTGAAGTGGGAGCTAAACAAGTGCAGTGGGCAGTGGCAGAGTTCTTTGACCAAAGCTTGAAAAAATAATCTCTAGCCTTACTACGTGCATTAATATGGAAAAATAATTGACATATGTACTGATGTAACCATGGAATTTTTTTTTCGAATACAATTATTTTAAAAAATCAGAAAAATTAAGTACTCTTAATTTTTGCAAGACAAACCTTGTATACGCGCTAATAATGACTACATAATATAATAAACATAAGGTCTATAACCGCCCCCCCCTCCTCAAGCGTTTTATAATATTATTGTTTTACATAATATGGCGGGCCGCCCTTTGGACATGTCACAATATAGACACAGTAGTGTAATATTATAATAATATATGTACCATGCACGCTGCACTGGGTCGTCTGACGAATAATAATTTCGTGAAAGCGCCCACGACTGGCCACCGGTCGGTTCTAAAAATATCGTATTCCACCATATCGTAGACCTTAACCCGAGCCATCGATTTTAAATCGCCGTGTTTATAAAAAAACTTCACGAAAAGGGAGAAATCATGCGATTGAACTGCGACCCTCGTTGAATATTCTTTCTTTACTTATTTTCACTAGTCACAGAAGTTAATGAGGCTTATCGTGATGGTGTAATCGTATCAAATAATATAATATCACGGGTATAATACCTTTATATATATATATATATATATATATATATTTATATTATATTATAATAAATATACTTATTGGAAAAACTCTCATTTTATTTTATGCATGAACGATGTCACTTGAAAAGTTTCTTTTTCGCATTAGATATTATACATTTTATGTGCCCCGCGGCCGACGCATAATACACGTACGTTTTCTTCCTTTGGAAAATTGTTCAGTTTCGTGGATTCGTATAGACGGGTATTATAATATAGGTGGTATATTAATATATGCGCCGCCGTGACTACTTATACACCAAATTATTAAATTATATTTTATTATTATACATCATCATGTATAATGCGTTGAACGATAAGATAATTTCCGAGTTTAAAAGGATGTGTTACGGTTGTCTGAATAAGACGAGAATGACATCATCGTAATAATTTATATACATTTAGGTATACCTACACCTCACCGCTGCGGTTGAATGAGAAACCGTAAAAAAACAACGTACAATAAGAAACACATATAAATAGGGTTCTGAGTTTAGAACATTTCAATGAAATCATGAATGATATTTTTTTCTTTCAAACGTATTCGGTTATAGATAATTGGAAATGATTATTGACTACATACAAAAAACATCGATAATGAATGACTTATCAACCAAGGTTTACGAATAACTAAAAATGGTAAATTAGGTTATATAACGAAACTAAAAAATGAGGAAAAAATGGTATTATATTATATTATTGGTTATCACTTATAAATTAGGTTCCTCCTATTGGCCGTTATTTATTAATTATTCGATGCAATAAACCAACTTTTAAAAATGTTCTTTTCCCGTAAGTTTATGACATATTTAAACTTTTAGATATAATAAATTACTTTTTTTTTATTTTTTCACATAAATGAAATATTTTATGAAAACGTCAAGAAAATAAATTTCACTACGTTTTAAAACCTTATTTATTAACGTTACGAAATAATTGAAATCCATAATAGTTTATCTTAACTGAAAGAAAAAGTTCGTGTTTCACAATAATTATATAGAGATAGTCATCTTGTAGTTTTAATTTATACGAATAGCTTTGAAAGTTGAATTACTTGTATTCATTAAGTAGATATCAAATAGTTAAGTACGTTTTAAAGTTTTGTTAGTAGTCACGTACGTATAAGAGGTGGTGACGAGGAGTATATTATTTATAGAAGGTGACGGCGGCGGGCGACGAGGACAAACACGAAGGAATACTTAAGTATAAAGTGTGATTCACCAAGCTTGTTCGTCCCCATTTTTTCATTTTATAATCAATTTATTCTAATTCTGATTTTTGGAAGTTTTAAGTACATATTTGAAGACCATATTTTTAAATTCTTGAGATTTGTTCTACTACTTAAGGAGTGTTATTCAAAGATACAAACATCTGTTTTTCAAATGAGAACCTCTGTTTTCAACAGTAAAATACTAAGCAGAAAATTTGTTTGAAAACTTTAACGTATCAAAATCAAAATTTAAACAAATATTTTTTAAGTTATATAACTTTGTGTACTAAGGATTAATGATAAATGTTAAAGATAATGTGTTTGAAAGATGTGGGGCTATGGAAATTTGAACATTTTATTAATTAATATTAATCTATCGATTTTTATAATTTATAAAAATGGTCTAAGTAAAATAAATACTATATCCAATATTACATATATTTTATATTATTTTATACCATTTTTAAGGACTAACATTTGTACAAACATTTTAATAACTGAAAAACTACTCGTTTGGAATTTTGAAATAAATACAATCAAAAATTTCAAAATAATTAAACACTAAATAGTTAATAATAAAATAGGAAGGTTCTCGTACAACAATTCCTCAAACAGGACACTACATAAGTAGAATAAAAAAATCTCAAGAATCGGAAAATATGGTCTTTAAGTATATTTAAAAATTTTAAAATTCAAAATTTGAAAAATTCATTATTAAATTAAAAACTGGGTGGGCATGCTTTTTGAATCACCTTGCATAGACACAATAAATATATACAGACATAACTTTAACTTGCTGTAATATGATTTTTTTAATATAATATATAAATTATATAATTTACTGAAATCAAAAGATCGTATGTCAATGGTTGTGCTGTGTGGGAAAATAAGTAATATGTAATAATAATAATAATAACATAAAACAATACCATAACTCGTCATGAGTACGAATTTTTAATATTATATAGATATGCGTATAGATGGGTTTTTTGAAAAATATGATATTTTCAATTTTTTACTGTATAGCTATGAAAAAATAATGATATTAGTATATTATATTAATTCCGATTATCCCAGATTCGCGTTGTACACGGCGTATACCGATAAAATTTAAGTTTTTGCGGCAACCGAATTATAATATTATAATAATCTATACAGTAGATGGTGTATTTTCTATCAATATAATAAATAAATAAAGTTTCTTCGATTAGTGTACGTGTTTCACAAAAAAAAATATGTTTTATATAATTTGAAGCCACGCGATATTTTTGAAAAGTCTAATGGTTAGGTATGGTAACTCAAAGTTACTAGAGTTTCAATTTTTAAAAGTTAAAAATCTAGCCGGCCAGAGAACACAGAAGGCAAAAAAAAAAACGTTATTTCAGTTTAAAATTTGAAACACTACAAAACGTGAAAGTAATAAATTCAAAGCTATCGGCCAACGTAACACGACAGATACGATTAAACATATGAAATAAAATAAGTACCTATTAGCTATATAAATATTTATAAATATATATTTAAACATTTAATAAATACACTGCATGTTTAATTAATATATACGTTTATATTTTTAAAATGTAGTACAGGCCGGATAAAAAAGGTAGGTACGTCAGTTGCCCGTCTCTGTTATAGTCAATATAAACGTAGATATACCGTATACGTTTTTATTTCACATTCTAAAACACACTATTTTTCTAATTATTTCGACGAGTTATAAAGTCGAGCTTCAATCTAGTGGCACATAGATATAACTATCCCTAAAGTTTAGGCAGCTAGAAAAGCTGAGAAGTTCAATTTTTTGAATGATATAGGTACTGTGTAATATGTATAACATAAATGTTACAATGTTTTGACAATTAGATTCTACAGAAACACAAATTACCGTTTCTATATTAAGCGATAAAAGAATCACTCTGTACGCCTGTATTATAATAATTTGGACTAGGGACTTCATGCCCTAAAAAAACCTAAAAATATACATGCATTTATGCCTTCAAATATCACTAAATATACTATTACAATATATATTTAAAAAAAATTTATAGTATTGAATAAAACCTTTTAATTTTAATATCTAGATTTTATTTACATAATTATAATTTGTACTATGTAATTGTGTTTTAATTATCGGGACTCACGTGTGCGAAGTAACATTAAACAACAATACAAGTGATCGGCGAGAATAACACAAACATTAATTATATATGTATAAATAAAACCATCATATTAATATCTCAGGTCCAGAAAATATATTTTAAAACTATATTTTTTTTTTATATAAAAAATTTATATAACTTAAAACTTTATATCAAAAATGATCAAATATACATTTATAAATGAAAAAAGGTCAAATTCCTATGTAGAATATGCAAATATAAATTTTGAATATAAACTCGTATTTTTATGAAACAAATTTCTATATTACTTAGCTATGTTTTGAACGATTATTGAAAAACATGTGAATTCCTAGAAGTCCTTATCCCTAATAATAATAATAATAATAATAATAATATGTACTATAACAGTACGTCAAACGACAAAATAATAACATATCGCATAAACGGTTACCACGGGGTCGTTAAAATTCGAGTCATTTTCATTTTTTTGTTATTATTATTTAAAAAAATGACTTATGAACAATAAAAAAACCTATATATTTTTTCGTTGAAAACACGTTTCAAACTCCGACTTCTCGACGTTTTATTTATTTTTTTTTTTGTCATGTTAATTTAATATATTATTATATTGTCGTTATGCAAACGTTCGTATGATGAAAAAAATCGTTAAATAATAAAATGTTACAATAATAATATAATATATATATAAACAGGTTGATTTTTTTTTTTTGAAATTGAGACATTCAATAATTTTAAAACAACTGACATTTTTGGTATGATTCTTATACATAATCTAAAATCATTAAAAATAAAATTTTTCAAAAAAAAAATTGAATAATCATCACATATTTTTAAGTTTTAAAATATGTTGAATGACTGGAGATTACATTTTGAATTATATATTATATTCGATGGAGAAAAATCGAATTTTTATTAAAGGGTAGTTAATTAGTAAGTTGTAACCGTCTAAACATTAAGCGAATAGAATTAAAAATTAATTAAATATTTGTCCAAAATTTGATTGTTATACATCAATAAAAAATATTCTTCTTTTTTAAATATTAATGACTTCAAATTTGATAAAAAAAAAAAAAAAACAATCAATTCGTTTTCTAGCGTCTTACGTTTTTTTTTTTAAAAAAATACATCAATCACACTGTATAATATTGTATGGCGTAATGTAGTTGTAATACAATAAAATATGACCGTAAATCGTAATTAGGTTGCACCCCGCGAGAACAGCACGCATTTCTAAAACGGGGCCGCGCTTTCGAATCGAGTCCGAAAATAATGTAATTAAACGAAAACGGTTTGCTCGCCGTTTTCTCGTTATTCAGATACGGGAAAAAGGCGGTAGGTTTCCCGCGCAGACGTTCTCTCAAACGGCCATATGATATAACATTATATCTTTCGTATACAATAATGTGTACCCACATACCATATAATAGTCGTGTCTACTTGGGTAGGCGTCCAATTTTACTCTGGTCGTACCAGCAGCTCTCCTCTAACCCCCCACCGTGTGTGTGCGAGATGGCAATTATAGAAAACTCTGTAGTCGGCGGCGATTCCTTCGGCGGAAATTGGAAAACGTGTATATGGCTGGCAGAAGTTATCGCCGCTAATAACAGCGGACAGCCGCGGACGAGTTATATATATGAGCAGGTAGCCGTGTATGTAATGGGTGTACCAGTGCACTGCGCGCATAGGCCTGGTCTTAATAGGCATTTAGGAAGGTAGGCAATTTTATTCGGGGAAACGAGTGCCGTTTGTTTTCCGACGAAAACCGTACAAAGAACGATGACGATAATAATAATAAAACAGTAGACGCCGCTCATAAGACTCGCGGTTATAAGGTTCAGTCGCTTGTCAGACTCAAAATTGTCGTCGGACGTATTCCTAATTCGTTAAAAAAATTCGGTTATAAGACTCACATCTCCGGTTATGAGTAGAAAGCGGATTTTTAGGTACTTAAAAGTTAAAATTATGATGCTAATGTGCTCTAAAATAACCATAAAATATTCTCTGAATATTCTTTGAACATGTAAAATATGCTAAAAATATTTTTTTTCCTTCATAACATAGTTTACAATCTGTTACATAATAATATTGAACAATGAGTAAAAGGGATAATTGATAAATTGCTTGAAAGAACAGATTTAAGAAACTTTCCGGTGAAGACACTGTCAGTTATTTATATACATTTCTTGTAAGTTAACAATAATAACATAAATACAATTTGGTCATTAACTAAGTTGATAGCTAAATGCTAAAAATATGATTTTTTTATTTAAATCGATTTTAAAAATAAAATTGAATACTGTAACGATTTACAGATTACTGACTCGTCGTTTACGTTGCACTCAGAGTTCAGCGATTTTGTTTAGGTTAACAGAACACAGGATCGTCAAGTACGAACTTATTATATATTATTGGCATGTCCAGAGCAGTCGGGTTTCGAAGTAATGACAAGCTTTCTTTCATATTTCATTAAAATTGCATTATAAATCGATTTACATTAGATATAATAACCTATCTTATAGTTAAATCGCAATACATTAATTATTACAACTCATACTCCGCTACTTCTGTAATCTTCAACATACCACCCTCAACAACAGAGTTACTCAAGTGATAGTGTACTGTAACATATAATATTATTACTATTTCAAACATTTAATAAATCTCTATATACGTTGTTATATCGACTTCGACTGTGTTAGTTTATGAACGTAGGTCATAAGTTTCTAGGACCTGTAAAATATAACTTAAAAAACTTTTATTATATCGGTCCAACAACCCGGTTCTCAAGGTCGGTTTGTGTAGTAGGAATACCTAACCAACTACTCCTTAACTGAATAGGATTAGGTATAAATATCGACAGCCACTTTGTTTTAAATGACGAAGGAGGTGTGTTGCAAGACAACAAAATTAAACTCAAAAATGTTGAAAAATAAAACAGATTATGATCTATACTTAATAGTGTTAATGGTTAGTTAGAATCGTTTTTATCGTTTTGAACATTTGATAGTATATTCATAGATAATAATTAATATTGTCGCCCGCCAAAGCGTCTTTATTATCCATGGTCCGAGAGAACCGTGACCAACATTAACTATTTGGTACCTATATAAGGTACTTATTTGATTACAAACAAGAAATTGAATGATTTTTATCATTTTTAAATCAAATACAATTTTTTCCTACAACGAGAAAATTACAACTTGAGAAATAAACAAATATATGATTTTTTTACGAACAATGATGAAATATATTTCAAAATATGAAAATGAGCTGAATATTCTCCCTTCTCTATATACGCTAAATATTGTGTAAAATAAATTATTTTCTACCAACTCTATAATAGATAAACGGTCCACATTTTTCATACTTATTACACTACCTATAGCCAATAAATATATGTAAAAACTTGAAAATCTGCTTTCTAGTTATAATAATCAAATATCGTAAGAAAAATTATAAAAAATAAACTTTTGTGTTGGTTATTAGTTAATATTAATTCCTGATTTCTGATCGTGCCATATACGATGACCTAAGTAATATAAAATTTTATCGTATTTCAAATTTATAAAAGTTTAAAATCTATGGATGTTAATATGTATTTAATTAACAATACGTACAAGGTCTGTAAATAAAGTAATGAGACTGATATCGTAGCATGTTATATGATAACACTAATGACTTTCCGTTTGAAAAGGTTTGTAGATAAACATTTAATGTATTTTCAGTATTAGTTTAAACTCTGTAGTGTCACGTGTTAGTCTGAGACAACTATTTTCGTAAACAGGTTTTTTTTAGTACGTTCTGAAAATGAGTGACAATAATTTTGAGCAACGGTGTGCTATTCGATTTTGTTTCAAACTTGGACACAGTGCGACAGAAACTTTTCAAAAGCTCCAACAAGCATATGGAGAAAGTGTACTTTCAAGGGCTCAGGTTTTTAGGTGGTTTAAGGCATTTTCTGAAGGCAGAGAGGCGATTGAAGATGAACCTCGCAGTGGAAGACCTTCAACTGCAAAAACTGATGAAAACGTCATCAGAGTTCGAGATCTTGTCCGATCCGATCGTCGGTTGATGTTCAGAATGATGGAGAACAGTTAGGATTGACTCACACTACCGTTCATCACATTTTGACCAATAATTTGGAGATGAGAAAAATTTATGCAAAAATGGTTCCGAAAATCCTGTTGCAAGAACAAAAGGACAACAGGAGGGACAGGTGTCTCGACTTTTTGGAACAGATTGAAAATGACCCTTCTTTCTTAGAACGTGTTATTACTGGAGACGAGTCTTCGATTTTCGAGTATGACCCGAAAACAAAGCGTCAGAGTCAAGAATGACACACATTAGCTTCACCAAGGCAAAAAAAAGGAAGGATGAGCAAGTCAAAAATCAAAAGCATGCTGATTTGTTTATTTGATAGCCAGGGAATAGTCCACAAGGAGTTTGTTCCTCAAGGCCAAACTGTCAACCAACAATTTTATGAAGAAGTTCTTGAAAAACTTCGAAAAAGGGTCATTCGTGTGAGACCAAACATCAAAAACACCTGGGTTCTGCATCATGACAATGCGCCTTGTCACACAGCCATTTGATCAACCAGTTTTTGGCAACCAAAAATATTCCTGTGGCCCCTCAATCCCCTTATTCACCCGACTTGAGCCCTTGTGACATTTTTCTCTTTCCACGAATAAAAATTCACCTTAAAGAACGACATTTTGGGACACTAGAAAATATTCAATCATCTGTGACCGACGAATTGAAATCTATTCCAGTAACTGAGTTCAAGAACTGCTATAAACAATGGAAACATCGACTCCAGCGCTGTGTGGATTCTCAGGGTAACTACTTTGAAGAAGACAATGTAAAGTAGTCATTTTAGTTTAATAAAAATTTTTTAAAAAATCAGTCTCATTACTTTATTTACAGATCTCGTATGTATATATTTATAATTATTTTAGAATATCTAATATGCAATAAGAAAAGTAGGTAGTAAAATAGATTTAATAATTAACTAAAATTGTTGTTAGTTTTTTTCCTACTTCTCCTATAAGATTCAATCGCTTAAAAGACAGTTCGTGCTATTCCCAATGTGAGTCTTCTTAGCGGCGTCTACTGTATATATATATGTGTGTGTAGGGAAAGACGAGATATTAACATACTGTACTAATCGCGATTTTGTATAAAACATGATAAATTTAGTACATTTTTAATCGGATTGAACACTTTAAGCAAAAAAATAGTCAGTTAAATTTTGTTAAAAAGATTTTTTAAAAATTTTAACTTAATCTATGTGAAATTTGCATTTTTGAAAATGATCTCAATATGCGAATTTGCCCCATGGGCGGGGCAATACCATACATGTCTGGGAGCAAAACAGTATGGTTTTTTTATACTTGAAAATATATTTAAAATATATCATGTAGTCAGTACTAACGAAATATGTTATAAGTCATTGCCATATTTATGGATTCAGAAGTTAAAAGTCACCTAAATATATATATATATATATATATATATATATATACATATATAAAAGCAATATCTTTTTTAATACAAATATAGGTAGATAAGATATACATAACATTGATATTAGAAATTTTAATCTATATTAAAACATATCATTTTTTTAGAGTAAAATAAAAAAAACAATATTTATACTATACATTTTACCCCGACGGTTTTGTTCAAGTTATAAAATTACTCAAGTGAATACTTATTAACTAAAAAGTATTTACGGTTGTCTTCCAAATTAAATTTTTAAATAAAACAGACCTATTTTTTAGTTGTTAGATATTATTTCCAATAAAATTTGGCAACATAAGCCAATAAAAATAAATTAACTTAAAAAACACAAAATATTTTAGCGCTAACGCAAAATAAGAATTAATGTGCACTTTGAACGGGAATTCGTACAAAATCATAACAGTAACGACTGATATCAATGGAAGATTGTCCGTGAAAGAAAATATAATTTCAATAATTTTCAAAATATAGTCTGTTGTGGTTAAAACTTTACCATACGGTATTACTCGTCTTACAGAACTACCCAGTTTTCACCTATGTATGTATACAGAGTGATTCGTTTGACGCAAGATACTCGTTATATCAAAGTTTTGACTTTTTTTTACACGGTTTCAAATTATAACGTAACGATACAACTTTTAAGGAAACACAATTTTGTCATATTTTGTATCCTTCTACTAATTGTTAAAGTTTTTTTTACATTTTTCATCGGAAACATACAGTTTTAATTTCATAATTCATAGCGGAATATTTTCCCAATTATTTCGATGCGTATATTAATTGAATTTCAGACGAGTTATACGAGTTATAAATATTTAAAGAACAGATGAATGGAGTGGTGTACGAGATTACCCCGCAATTGTTAGTTCACTTCCTTGCTCATCAGGACTTAAAATTAGAATGACTTGTAAACTATTTGTAAAAAATTCGATTTTTATGCATCGAAATATCAAGAAAAACATTTCGCTTTGGATTATGAAATCAAAACTATGTTATCATTTAAGAAAGTAAAAAATTAAAAAATATAAAAATGAAATGCTTCAAAAAAATGTTATTTTATAACGACTTGAATTTTTTTTTGAAAAAACCAATGCTTTTCAATATTATGAGGGTTTTACGTTCAACAAATCACCTTGTATACATATATATATAATATACTAGTTGTCCCACTCGGCGTTGTCCGAATCAAAGTTTAAGTTAAGATTAACCTCAAGTAATTTACATACAACTAAGCTTCCTAGGTAAGCAATCCAACTTTCTCGGATCGCGGATAATATGTGAGTAGTATATTATCAGGTAAACAATCCACTGCAGGTGCGTTGATGACTTCGCAAGGTACAAAAAATAAGCCAAAATAATCAAAATCAAGTGAGGAATAGGAATTTGAAAAAATTAAAAATTGTGTATGCTGAATAAAGCACAAGTTTAATAGAGATACGTCTTAAACTATGAACAAGTATAAATATTTAAGTTTTAGACTTGAATATCTTTAGGTAAGCTTTTAGCTTGAATTAATGGCTGCAGATAACTGTTAGTTATTTTAAAAGTACCTATCATCTTTGATAATAAATTGAAATAAAATGTACGTTATTATAAGACGGAATAACATTAAACTTTTGTTACAATGATAATATAATAAACAATATTTCATAATTCATAATTAGATAAAAATGTTACAAGTCTATCATTTTTGATAAAATAAAAATATTAAAAATTTGATTAAGTAGGTTTAAAAATGTATCATACTTAATTTTCCATAACATTGTCTTCCGAGCATTTAGAAATAAAAATTGTCAAACCTCCATCAGAATAAAAACGACATATTATATTAGTTCCCGGGAGAACGCTAACTAATCTAACTGTGTTTTTTTCATCATTAATTATAAAAACACCTAGCTAAATAAATCAATTAAATATTTATTTATTTTTTACTTAATATGAACGAGCAATTTATTTTATTTTCAATATCAACTTTAAATAAAACATGATAGGTTTTTTTCTTTTAAATTATCGATATTTGAGGGATTCGAAAAAGAACGTTAAATGCATATTTTATTGCAGGATTTAAATTTTTTAAGTGATGATATTTACGAGATTAGAAAAGAAAAACATTAAATGCATACCTAATTTAGTACATTTATTTGAATGATGACTATTGTCAATGCATTTTGAGTTCCAATTTTTGTGATATTAAATTCATTGTTTACGGTTTGTTATGTGTAAAACGCACAGCCCCACTTATAACGCTTCAACGAGATATTATTACGCGTTTATCTGCAGCCAACAGGCGAGTATTATATTTCATAAATTTAATTTAAACACGGGCTTCCATGTATATATATATATATATATATATATATACAACAGCAATGAGCAGACATCCTTTTAAAAACAAAAACAAAAAAAAAAAATCTAAGGCGACGTATAGAGAATCGTTTGAAAAATCGTACACAAGTCAAAATCGACGTTGGTTATTGGAATATTAAATATGAATATTATGTGATGCATAAAGTAATATGCAGTGGGATGGGTGTGTGCGGTAAACAGGAAAGAGCGCGATGAGGTGAGAGAGTCGTGAGAGGACAAAGGAATTCGAAGACGGCCGGGGTAATATTATTGTGAACTTGATAGGTTTTTTATTTTTTTTTAAGTACTGATATTTACGAGATTCGAAAAAAAAACGTTATGTATAATTTATTGTATTAATTATTATAATTATTGTCGGTGCACTTCAAGTTGCCTTTGTTGGAATGTTATATGCAGGGCTTATACAAACGGTATAGTAACGTTATATATGACAAAAAAAAAAAAACCATCGAAATTTGAAAAAGTAATCAAAACGGAAAACGAAAATAGTTAAATACCACAAAATAAAACAACGATTAACAAAATGTAAAATATATAATAAAACAAAACATAATTTATATAATATCATTAAACAAAAAATAACGCAAAACGAAATAATTTAAAATCCATTTACTTAAAAGTTGTAATATTGATTTTGTAAAATATTCAGTTCACGTGATTTAGCAATCAATCCAAGAAGTTATTTTTCCAGGCCATTCCCCGCATCAGATATTATTTTTAACGATAAACGATAAACAATAAACACAAAAATTATATAACGTTTTACTTCTAAATAATGATATACTAAAAAATTGTATTATGTTTAGATTGTTGTAACGTATAACGAAATTGTAATTTCAAATGCAAGCCCTGGTGCATTTAATGTAATATTAACTTTCTTGTGTTCAAAATTCACGGTGTTACTTATATTGACTTGATAGGTTTTTCGATTTTTTAAGTGTTAATACTTACGTGATTATACATTGTAATTCGTTGATTAAATTTAAACACGGGCTCCTGTGTACACACATATATACAACCGGGACGAGAAGACATCCTTTTAAAACAAAAACTAAGACGACGTGAAGAGAATCGCTTGAAAGCCCATACACGAATCAAAATCGACGGTGGTCATTAGAATATTAAATAAAAATATTGTGTGGTGCATAAAATAATATGCAGCGAGTGTGTGCGTTGTGCTGGAGAGGGAGTCCTGAGCGGATAGAGGAAATCAAAGACGACTGCGGTAATATTTATCGCGTACAGCCCGCGTGGCCCGACGAAGAGCGAGAATTTGAAATTTGTATACACAAATAACAATAACAATGATAATATTATTATGACGAACCGTACTGACAATAATAATTATACACTGATTACGAAATCGTAAAGATTTTAGTTATTAATCATAGCACCCGCGTCCTGGGCTCGTTTTTTAACCACACGCGATTATTCCGACCGCGTGACGATGACGACGACGACAACGAGTATAGAAAACAATACGTACCTATATTATTATTATTATTATTATTATTATTATTATTATTATTATTATTATTATTATTATTATTATCATAGTCATAATCGTCATCATCGTCATCGTGTTTTTTATTATCAGCGAGTCGTCCAGGAGAAAATTATCGTTGTTTAATCCGAAATTAATTTATTACACTCCCGTGCCGTCGTTAAAAAAAAAAATAATAATAATAATAAAAAACCAGCGTGTGGCTGGCTGCATACGTCGGTATATATGTGTGTGTGTGTGTGTGTGCCGGTAAAATAATAATAATAGTAATATTGTTATTATTATCATTATTATACGCGAGCATGCATAAAACTCGTTTGAAAATATTGATTACGACCGCTATAATATTATATTATTATATTGTATTAGCGAAATGATGGAAATCGGTTTTTTCCCCAGAGATGATTTTTTTTTTTCAATGACAAAACACACAACACAGTTATGATGATGATAACAAAAATACTGTAATAATAGACGCCTACCTATTTATTATAACCACGTAATAATATTATATATGATAAAAAATTAATGAATTAACGTAAGTCCAACATTTCGTATTGTAATGTTGCTGTGCTGTTTATTTCCACGCTGTGCTGTTTATTTCCACCCTGTGCCAGGACGACTCTTATTATATTCATTAAACAGTCGAATATATGCTCGGTAAGTCTACGTGTTTTAGAAAACATTTTTTATTATAATTTTGAAGTCGTTGGGACACAAAATTCAAAATAATTATATAACTTAAAATGTATGTTACGACAAATTTATCGATTCAAAATATAGAAAAATGTATGATACAAACGTTTTTTCGATTTGTAAACATATAAAATGATTTATATATTTCAGAATTTTACGATATTTTAGAGAGATTTTGGGAGGACAACTTAAGAAATTTTTTAAAAACTTTAAATATCTCTCAATTACAGAGTTTTGCATTAATTAATGCTGTTCAAGTATGAAAATGTATTAAAAAAATGTCTTCATATTATGTTTCCATTTGAGTTTTCAGAGTTAAAAAAACCTAAACCCTAAAACCTCCTTTATATACTCTAAAAAATTATATAATGTACAGATCGTTTTAGATGTTTCTAAATCAAAAAACGTTCGTATTATACTTTTTTTTCTGTATTTTTAAATATTTATGTGATAAAATGGCTGTAACATAATTTTTGAATCATCCTGCATAATATGTATATTATATTAATTATTACTATTATACCTGCATAATAGGTTCCTATTTAAGTTTCCACAGTTGTCCTCCTAAAACTTCTTTGTTGTAATATTGTAAAAAATTATAAAATGTACAAATCGTTTTAGATATTTCTAAATCAAAAATTGTTTGTATCACATAATTTTTTCTGTATTTTTAATATTTTTGTGATAAAATGGCTGTAACATAAATTTTAAATCGCACTACATACTATAAAATGTATAATATTATGTACAATATTATACGACGTTTTTATATATATTGGGTACGTCGATAATATAATATAATAGTAAAATAATAATAATTTTAGAATTCATTTGTTATTCGTTCTTCGCTCTGTTTCGCGGTTGTCCTTGCGTTATAGAGTATAATACTAGTTTACTGTGTCGCCGCCAGTTCGAAAACACGTGTAAAATAAAGTACAAACGTTGACATTTATACGCAAAAAGAAATGTATGTGCGACGGTGTAACCTTTTACGTTTTTTTATGACTCTATAAAATACCTATTATTTTGGAAAAGTTTCAGCAACGAATGCGATAAAATAACTGAAGAGCACACAAATAATATGAACGATATTTAAAAAAAATTGATTTGTTAACGCTTGCTTGGCTATTTTATTTTCACCTTAATTTATTGCATTTAAGTTTTAACTCCATTACACAAAGTCATCATTTATGCAACGAACACAGAGTGATTCATCGAATACTATCACCTCATTTTCAAATAGTGTATTTAATCAAATTATAAATATTGGAATTTTTAATTACGTTTAAAGACCATGTTTTTGCATACTTAGATTCTTCACACCATTAAAGCAGGAGAGCCTTTAACGGCAATACACATTTATTTCTCACAAATGCGAACCATGCCTTTTTCTGTCAATTGTCCCTTAGAAACATTTCTTAAATTTGATGCATTTATAAATCAAATTCAAACGATTAGTTTCTGAACTATAAAATGTCACGTACTAATCTAGACTAAGGAAAACTAATAAATAATGATTTAAGATAAAATGCCTATATATTATATTTAGTCTAGTACTTTTAGATAATGTTTATTTAGTCCATATATACCTACTCATAAATTCTAAAAAACAGAATTGGTACGAATTCAATATTAAAGGAAGAAAAGGAATGAGAATGTTTAGCGAATATAACTATAATAAGTTCATATAATATAATAATAATAATAATAATTTATTTATTTACGGAAATAAATTCCAATTACATAAAATATAATATAATGGCAGTCTGCGTAACAAGTAATAAATAGAAAGTAGATATAACGAAAAATAATATATTACAAATACTATATAATTATGTATCTAAAATTAAAAATATATAAATATAATATGATATGAATAACATGAATAATTGTGAGTACAGTAGGAAAATACTCATATGTAGAAGACAGAAAGGAGAGAATAATATGGTAAAAATAAAAATTAAGTAGATCAAATATTTGATAAATTAAGCATGGCAATATTTAATAAATTTAAACCTTTAGTGAAATTACCTGCAGGCATAAGTATATATATAAGTTATATTTTTATATAAGTAGGTAAAAGATAAAATATAGAATTATTTCTGGAATTAGATTGGTTTAATCAAAAATTTAAGAAATATTCGGGACAATCTATAATATTGTCAAATAGTTTATTCAAAAATTTACATTTTAAGATATTAAATATTTTATGAGTGTATACAAGCATATTATTGTAAAACTAATTTGTATATACAAGATGATTATTTTTATTTTAAAACTAAACATTTATTTTCTCTTGAATAATTTTTATTTTTGAAAATATTTTTCTTGCATATTTTGAACACTTTATCATTAGTTTTATAATAAACATTTTTTGTTTTTGTTATAATTTTAGCACAAATGAGTTGAATATTAGCAAATAGTGTTGTTACCAAGCTAAAACTATACTGTTAATTTTTTTATTACCAAAAAATTTATACCTAAAAAAAAACGGTTAGCGAATGTGCCATATTATTTTCATGATCCTGCAAGTACACCCTTAAACTTAAGGTTGAATAATCAGAGGAGCTTAATGCCGTTTTATAGGCGTTTATCATAGCATGAAAAAATAATCCATTGTGTCCCTTTAGCTAATATTATAGTATTTTAGTTTCCTTGTACATTACTATAATATTATTATTATTATTATTATTATTATTATACGCCAAATCTCGGCATTAACGAGTCGATAACTTTCAGTCGGGTTTTAATCGTTTTTAGCATTTGAACTTGAGTAACTACTTTTAGTTTAATTAAAGTTCTAAATAGGTACCTGCTATTTATGTGTGTATAATTGAATAAATAATACAAGTTAATGTTGATCTAATGTCAATCTAATTTTAATATCAAGTTAATTTCATTTGTATTCAATTGAAATTCTAAAATTATATTTTCTCATACAGATTATATTCAATTTTAAATGTTATTATATTTGAATCGTGCAATAACATAATAACATAATATGAATAATCGATATCAACTTTGTTTGTATCAGCTTATTGAGGAAGGACACATAAAAGCAGTGTTGAGACTTATCTAGTTAAAATATTACTCATCTATTATCTTATCTAGATAATTATTGAGCCATTTATCTATCGTTTATCTTAGATAACACATTTACTTATCTAGATAAATTTTATTTAAACCATATTCATTTTTCAAGAATAATATTCATTATTTTTATTAAAACTGTTCAATTAAAACATTATTCAATTAATTAATATACTCATAGTATTACCATGTCCCCCATGTTCTACTAGCAAATTGTATAAAGCTGATACTTTGAGACTTTACGACCCTATGATTCAAAGAACATTTGTTACTGTATGTACCTATTATTTAATAGTTACTTTATGTTCACATTCGTAAAGAAGAAATTTGTTATTTAAAATATATAATACAAATTAGTTTTCTCTATCATATTATTTAGATAATTGTAAAATGTATTTATCTTCATCTGTATCTAGATAAATTTGTATAAAATTATCTGTATCTTATCTAAATGAGATTTTTCTCATCTATTCTCACACTACATAGAAGTAACCGAATATTTATCGTTTATAATATTAGTAAGAGAATTTTCATCTTTTTTTTTTATTTTTATTTTTTGTATACAACCAAAGAATAGGTATTCAGTTACTCAAAAAAAAAAAAAAAAAATCCTTTACAATATTATACACCTATATTATCATAGTATAAAAGGAAATTTTATTTTGTATTTAACTATTTATGGATAGACCCTTGGATACGCCGTTCGTATGATATAAGATTATAAATGCTGAGTCAGATAGATAATGGGGCTTAAGTGCACAATGATATAGAGGGGCACTGTGGATTCTAAGTGTTAGTCATTGTTATTTGTTTAAGCTCGATGGAAATTCAAAAGAAATTAAAATTACAAAACGTAATTATTGACAAATGGTTCAAGATAACGATCCCGAAACTCTGCTTCAAATGCTAATTTGACAGCTGATATTATTAGCCTGTGACGTTGATCAAACTCGTCTCATTGAATTTTATTAATTTCAAATAGAATCGATTGAAACGCTGCAGTTACCGTATATTTTTTACAAAAAAATAAACATTGTTTAAATCAATCAAAACATATATTAAAATGTGATTTGAAAATTATAATAATATTTTACTCTTGATATAGCCAGTACGGCGATACCTTATATTCGAGATTAACATCGATAAGTCTCATAGGAAACGGTCCAAAATTAACGAGTTTGCTGTTTTACGATTTATAAATCATATAATTAATATACATAAATTATAATATTATAGCAGTTTTATGATTAATTGCTAATTGATAAAATTTATTGGATCAAAAAAACCCAAGACAAGGCTGAAATTTAACGTTTTATAAGGACCAAATAATTACAAAGTCATATACCATCATGTCGAGTAATCTTAATGTATAATCGTGTTTTTTATAATAAACATAATAAATTTTACGGTATTCGGTCGGTTGCGAATTATAAAGTTTGTTCATATTTTCGTTTGTTCCAGTAAAAGTTTTACGTCGTCATTTATTTTTTCATTATTGCGCATCTCAGGTAACATTTTACTGTATTTACTTTTTCTACATACAAATCAAAAAAAAAAAAAACATTTTAATAAACTATTATTGATCATATCAAAAATTAATTGAAAATTATTAGAATTCTTTTTTTATAATATTTTTATGTATTATTTTTGTATTATATTATATTTAAGGATTTGAGCGAGACGGGATATTATTGGTTTTACTATGATGTTATTATTATTTTTTTTCTAGTACAAGTAGGAGTGCTTCAAAAGTTTCATGTGACTTACTTATTGATTACATTTTTCCATTTAGTTGGTATTTAGGAGAAGTAAACTTAGAGACATGTACCCAGCATAAGTTCCAGTTTATAACAAAAAAGAATTTTGTTATTTTGAAGTAGTTCAATGAATAATAATTATCCCATCGACAGTTTTTTTTTAAATAAATGTTCAATTTATATTTGTCAGGTGTTATTGATGATTATGTGAGCTATTATTTTATCGAAGAGGTTTATGTGTTGTTATACACATCGTATATTGTATTGCTACTCAATTTTATTTTTATAAATAATCCTTTTTAAAAACTGGAAACAATTTGTTAAGCTAACTACGATTAAAAATTTAACAATAATTGATTTAAAAGCTATATGAATTAAAATAATTTAATTTGCATTCTTTCAAACACATAATCGTTATAGTATTGCATTATGCAGAGTGATTTATCTGGCATGCTCAATCTAATGTTTAACGTTGAACAATGAATTTCTCAAATTCTGATATTTGAAATTGTTTAAATTCAGACTTAGATTTGCTTACTCATTCAACATTTGGCCTGGAGCTTTAAATGTGTTTCTATTTACTGCCTCCAATTACTTTCCATCCTGCATTGAGGCAGTTCAGTAACACATCATATTATTCAAAAGTCACAAACATACATTAACCCAATTTATGGAAATTATTTAATTGCTTAATAAATAGATCAAAGTATAAGTATAGTTATTATTCTTGGGCAAAGTACACAGTAGTGTATAAACAATTACAATTATTCTAGTTTTCTTTTACTCGTTAAATTCTAATAATAAAAAGTAATACTTCTCCTGTGGATTTTTGATAATAGATTTTAAACCTTTTGAGACAATAGAAAACATCCGTTCAGGTGAAAAAATGAATGTGCAACGGGAAGTGTGTAAAATAATTTTAATAATTTATATAATATTATTATATTAGGAAATATAATAATATCATGGTGACAAAGTTTGATGGCATTTATTCCAGTATCTATTTGGTAAAGTTTTTAGCTTAGAAAGTTTTGCTTTTTGGAAATACAACTCTACTCTTACAGTTTGTATATCAGTATAATAGTACATGACTTCACTAAAAAATTTAAATATTCTGTCAAGGTACAAGAAAAATGTAATTTTCAGTAATCTAATAAATATACTGTTTTGTGTTTATTTTTTAAAGCTAAGAAATAATTGAGTTTAATTTTTTTATGTATTTGCTTAATTTATTTTTGTATTATATAATATTAAACTATAATTTATTGTGCGAAGATTAATTCATTATTTGCATTAAACTTCTTTATATTAATTTTGTTTTTCATTAGTTAATTCTAAGAAAAGTTTTTAGTTCACACAAGTATGTTTAAAGGTTCATTGATAAAAAAAAAAAAAAAAAAAATATTAATTTGAAATTA
>JACXSJ010000777.1:106505-130999 GCA_014851325.1 Pentalonia nigronervosa | reverse complement strand
TGTAATTTTAAGACATATAATATTTTTAAATTTATTGTTAATCCTATTTAGAATTTAATATTACAAGTTTTAACGGTTCATTTTGATTTGAAACAAAATTATAAAATTCTGATTAATTTGACTAATTTTAAAATTTGTTTGAACTTGTAAAATTGCTTCAATTTTTTCTTTAATTATTTTTTAGTTTCTTTATTTGAATTAGGTTTTTCAAAAAAAGTCTCTAATTTTTTAAAGAACTTGCAGCACATATTTTTAATTTATGTTTCTTTGATTTTAAATGATCCGTAATATTAGTTTGACCACCATATCCAATACTTAAATGTGAATGACATAGCGTACATTCGATTTCTATTTCATAACGACCTTTTTTTATGAAATTCCATTTTTTAGAATAATCATTTTTATAAGTACACTGATTTTTAGGCATTCATATTAAATTATTATAGTAAAAAATTAAATATATAAGGTTAAATGAGAACGAACACCAAGAATAATAAAGAATAAACTCTCGTAATCACACACATCATATATTCATACTACTTATCCTTACAGGTCCTTATAGATAGGAGCCTAATAATTAATATAATTAAAACTAGAGAATAAAAGATACCATAAAAATTATATAAATTTTAATACAATGTAATACGAATTCATATTAACAATACGTTAATTTGGAACATAATAAAGTTTCGATAAAGATTTTCCGGACATAGGGACAAACTTTTACAAACTAGGACGTCTGGACAACCTACTGGTAACAAATAAGTTAAGAAATTTTTATTACATCAATTGCTATACATAAAATATGTTATTTTATTATTAAGTACCATCGTATGTTCTATTTCTTATTTTATTTGTAAGTTTCAAACTTGTATTTAGTGTACAACAATTATATACTAAAGAATAAAAATCAACCTAGTTATAAGCATCCAACTAATGACTTGTTAACTTATGATTTTTTTTTTAAATGAAACATAACTTCTCAACATCATTTTTCTAGAGTATTTGATTAAATATATTTAAATACTAACTTAAACGTTTGAATCGCATTTGAATCACGGACATTCCTCCTCCCCCTGAACAATTTCCTCCCGACTGTTTTCGGAGCAGAGTAGGGCATTATTCCAATAATTTTTTATTTAGATAATTATTTAAATAAAATTTTATTCGAATAAAAAATTATTTGAATAATTTTTACAACGAATTATTCGAATAAAAAATTATATTGAGCTTTATACCAAAATGTATAAATAGATTAGATATTTAGATATTAGATGGGAAATGTCCCATACAGCTATTATTATTGTTAGCTATTACTATTATTATCTTTATTATTATTATTATTATTATTATTATTATTATTATTTAGTTAGGTACTATTATTTAATTTTGTTATAGTTGGTACAAAATTATTATTACAAATAAATATATATTTTATTTTGTAGTAATCCAAATTAAAAAAACATATCTATTTCTTAACTTTTATTTATAGTTCAAAAGTTGTTTTGCTTATAATATTTTTGCATTTATTTGAAATAAAATAAAATTTACAATTACTTAATTTATTGTTTTTAATATTTGCGTGTTTAAAATTACCAACCAAAGTTTGATCAATTAAGTAAACGAAAATTAATTGAATAATATTTTATTCGTATAAATTATACGGTATAATTCGTTGTAAAAATTATTTGAATAATTTTTTATTCGAATACATATTTATTCGAATAATTATCTAGATAAAATTGTGTCCATTTCTGTTTTGGAGTAGTGGGACATTCCCCCCTCCACTGATTTAATTTTGATGTGGACATTTATGTAGACCCCACCATTGTTTTTTAAAGTTTACTATTTAATGATATTATATTATTATTTAATATGAAATTATATTTTTTGCCAAATATCTAATATTTTCATATATTTTAATAAATATAACAAATTATGGATGTATATTTTTAATCAACTGAACTACTTGAAACGATAAAATAATCTTATCAGTTTTAACAAAAAAAAGATAAAATAAAATATGAACAATAAAAAATATGTGTTCAGAAATAACAAAAGAATCACAAATTAAAGATTTTTTATAAAATTTATCATTTTTATGTCGATATTTTTAGCCATTTTTATTAATTATTATTTATATTTTATTTAGACAATCTTTAATTTTTTATATATAATCTAATATTTTAAAATTATTTTAATTGTAGTTTTTATTGTTTCAAGTAGTTCAATTATTCAAAAATATATTCATTATAATTTATTATACTTATGAAAATAAAAAAAAATTTATATATTTTATATTTTATTAAAAAAAAATAATTTAATATTAAATAATAAATAATATCATATTATTTAATAGTAAAGTTTAAAAAAAAATGGGGGCAAAATGTCTACATCAAAAATATGTCAGGGAAAAATGTACTACTACACCGAATACAGTTGAGGAGAAGGTAATATCCATTTATTCAAACACTTATTTGTAAATACTTTTTAAAATTCAAAAACGAATATTTTCGATTGTTTTTTTGATAATCGCAATATTATTTTATTTTATTTAAAATCAAATTACTAAACATTTATTTGTATATTTATTTATTTCATAAACAAACATGTATTGTTAAATTGGTATTAAAATATTTTAGAATTGAAATATAAGCAAAAGAAATTTTTATTTATTTTATTTTTTAAGTAAAAATGAAGTATTTAGAGAAAGTACAACGTTCTAAATTCGAATAGTTTTTAAATGATACATTACAATTTTTAAATTTATAATAACTAATTAATAATTTAATTTTCTTACCTACATGTATAATTAAATTACTAAATTAAAAAAAAAAAATGTGGGTAGCGGATACTGTTTTGCTATACATTAGGTGTCGTGTGGGCTCACTGGTATGGATGTGTAAAATCAATGTCTACAAAAACGAATCTGAGCAATGATCGTCTGTCAGTCCAATTTTTAATTATATTTTTTAATATTATTGATATTAAAATAATTTATTTCGTAGTACGTGTACAACCTCCGTCTGATTCACACATGTGTTCTTGTCGCCGCTTATCGCATTTCTTAGCTTCCGATAGCAGTAAGGAACGTCGCATTACGCAACACACTATTAACAAGAAGGTATGTTGTTATACTACGCCCCCCCCCCCCATAACCAAATAGGTAACAACAACCATATCCGCCTTATATAAACCATCATGGACAACCCCGATCCACTCACAACCCCTAGTCCATAACCTAGTGTATACAAAACATTCGCAGAAACAACAGCTAACTCATCATTTCCAAAAAAAGACCAAGCAATTATCTTCAATACAGTAAATGATATCCCGCAAATCAAATATATTAAAGCATTCAGTCAACTTACATCACCTATTAACATAAAATTCGCTTCACGCATATCCAACAATAGATTTTGTATTTATTTCGCCAGTAAGAGTATCGTTGATCACATTATCTCAAAACAATCGTATATCGTTATAAATAACACAAAAATTGCTTATCTTCGGCTCATTAACCAGGAAAAATGAATTATCATATCTAACGTCCAGCCATCCATTCCTCATGATATAATTATAAAAGCTATTAACAATATCTCCATTAAAATATTATCTCCTATAATATTTTTGAAAGCCGGCTTCTCTAACAACGAATATGGTCACATCGGCAGTTTCCGACGACAAATATATTTACACCCCGACGATATCCATAGATTGCCGAGTTCACTTTTAATTAATTATGATCAAACTGATTACCGCATATTCTTCTCGGACGATACCGTGTTATGCTATATTTGCAAACAAGCCGGTCTACCTCAAACCATTGCAAAAAAGATATGGAAAAAAAAATATTAAACGATAGTAATAACAACAGCAATAACTTCACTCCGCCGACTCCTGAAGAAATCGACATAGATATCAATTTACATCAAGATTCAAACTCCATAGATAAGGACCTCACTAACATAGATCATATTTCTGAACAAAATTCTCAACAAATTGACACTAACAAATTGACACTTCTCCAGGAATCATTTGTCCACATCATATACTAGTACCAGCAACGCCGACAATGCATCTTCCACAGAGAACCCTATTAACACATCAACACCACCGACCAAAACGCAAAACCATCAAACAAATAATAGTATTCTCACAACAAAGCTACTAGAATCTCAAACCAACGGAAGAAAAGCAAATTCAGAAACAACACACAATACTTTCCCAATAACAATTAATAACACTAAAACATGTAAGCCTACCATCGAAAAACACAATTAAAATCCTCAACCCGTTACCAAAAAAATTAAACGCTCTAACTCTATAGAACAAATAGTAGCTAAACTGGACGAAATATTAGCTTCTGCCATAACTGCTTTTGAAGAAATTCCCAATTTAAAAATTAACTTCATTCAACTCAAATACATAATAGAAAATACTCTCAGCGTGCACAATCCCTCCAGTTTTTTAATCCAGTTTGACTATCTCCTATGGAAATGATTGAAATATTAGACATGATCCACCCTAAAATTAAAAACCTGAGCATCAAAAACAAACTCACGAGACTATGTAACTCACTACTTGCGTCATCATACGATGACAATCCTTCTTCAGCATAAAGAAACATAATTACATAAATTAAAAAAAAAAACTCAACACTCATAAGTACTTAAATGCAATCACAACACAAAAACATTATCCAACGGAACCTCAACGGACTCCACAAAAATATCGATGAAATTAAACTTATAATCAACCTACATCAACCTATTGCAGTATGCCTTCAAGAGACAAACCTAAAATATGACGAATCTCCACCTAGTATAAATAACTACCAATATGTACTTAAAAATCGCAGAGACTGTCTGAGAGTAAGCGGTAGTGTCTGCACAGTTATCAACAACTCATTTCCTTGGGAGGATATTCCTATCCATTCTAACATAGAAGCTATCGCAGTATCAATCACACTCGAAACAAAAACTACTCTTTTTAATATCTACATTCCAAATTAATTCATTTTCACACTCGTAGATTTAGAAAATATTATCAAACAATTACCACGTCCCTTCATTATTGTTGGTGACTTTAACAGTCACAGTTTTACATGGGGTTCATATAAAACTGGTCCAAGAGGAAAAATTAGAGAAAAATTATTAGAACATGATAATATTGTAATACTTAATAACAACGAGCAAACCAGAATAAATCCTTCTAATAGAAACCTTTCGGCTATCGATTTAACGTTTTCCATGCCTACCATAGCACAAAGACTACACTGGCAAGTATTAAATGAAATATACAATAGCGACCATCTCCCAATCCGTATAGAATTTATCTCCAATTCATATCCCAACGAATCTCCCTACAAGGAAATGGAACCTCAAAAACCCTGACTGGACCCTTTTTTCAAATTTTCTCGAAATGAAAATCAATTCTTTAGAATTCACAAATGACGATAAAGATATTCATAAAACAGTCTCTAATTTCACTGAGATCACTATAGAGACGGCAGAACAAACAATCGGCTACTTAAAACCCTCCTCCAAAAAACACCTGTCCCGTGGTGGAACAATGAAATTAAACATTATATTTCACTGAAAAATAAAGCACTAAAAACATTTATAAAAACCAGATCACTCGAGGACCGCATAAAATTGAAAAAACTCAGAGCTAAGACAAGATTCCTATTTAAAAACAATAAAACCCTAACATGGCGAAACTTCACCTCCAAAATCGGTGCCTAGGTCGATCCCCATTTAATGTGGAACAAAATCCGTTCATTACAGGGACGGAAAAAACATAACAATATCTATCTCTCAATCAACTCATCGTTAAACACCGATCCATCTTCAATTGCTCACCACTTCGAAAAATATTTTGAAAAAAACTCCAGCAATGAAATGTACAGTCTCGATTTCTTAAGGGAGAACGAAAACAGACCATCACCTCAACTCTCTTCTATATCACCTCAAAATATCCACCAGTCTCACTTAAACAACCCAATAACAATCGATGAAATCTTTCAAACGCTTAAAAGATGTACCAGCAGGAGTACCGGATCAGACAATATCCCTTATAGCTTTATTCAAAACTTTTCTGCCGATACACTTTAAATACTCCTTAGAATCTATAATACCACCTGGAACCACAACGTATTCCCACAAAATTAGAAAAACAGTATCATTATACCTATAAACAACCCAGGAAAAAACAAATTCTCTCCGGAAGGATATCGACCCATTTCACTCCAAGTAAGAATTAACCAAACTCTATCCAAGACCTTCTTACAGGTTAACGGGGTCCCTCAAGGATCTTCAATTTCCGTTACTCTTTTCCTCATAGCTATCAACAATATCACACAAAACATTTCCCCTCCCGTCCATTCTACCTTCTACTCGGATGACTTTAATATTTATTGTCGAAGCAAGAGCTTAGCAACTGTCCAAACCTACCTGCAACAAGCCATCAACAATCTACTTAAATGGACTCAGTCATCTGGCTTCACTTTCTCACCTGAAAAATCACAATGTATAGTATTCACACATAAGCAAAATCAAAACTCTATAAACTTAAAAATGGGCGATCACCAGCTAATAAATAATAATACTATTAAAATACTCGGCATTACCTTCGACAAAAGATGTTCTTGGACCATCACATTAACTCCTTAATAAACTCAATTACACAAGGTCTCAATATTATAAAAATGTTATCCCATATATCTTGGGGTTCCAAAACTCAGGTTCTATTAACAATATACAAGTCACTCATACTTTCTAAACTCGACTACGGATCTTCCATTTGGACAACAGTACATAAATCAATATTAAAGAAATTAGATACAATCCACAACTCAGGTCTTCATATGTCAATCGGTGCATATCGTTCAAGTTCAATACCCAATATTTATAATCTTGCCGGTACACCTCCTCTTGACGTAAGAAGACTCAAAATAACTTTAAATCATGAATTAAAATTAGCAAGTACCCTTCCTACTCTCGACTTCAAACCAATGTTCCATATGTTACTAATACTACTCCAGGAGAACAATCTGGACATTTCTAAAATACTTACTACACCTACTCTGATCCCCCAATAGAAAGATATAATTGAAATCAATACCGAGCTCTCTTCATTTAAAAAAAAACGACACTTCCTCTTCAATCTTCAAAAAAGAATACTTCCACAAAATTCAAAATGTCACAAGTGAAAAAATATATACGGATGCTTCCAAAAGCCACAACGGGGTTGGCGCTTCAGTAATTTGGAACAACGCGGAATTCATGTATAAACTTCCTAGCGTATGTTCAGTTTTCACAACTGAATCATATGCTATTCTAAAAGCGCTCGAGATAATAACCGATCACAACCTACAAGACACTATTACTTTTACTGACTCCCTCAGCGCTATCAATAGTATTAAAAACACACATAACCCATCTGACATTTACCTACAATTCAAAATAAAATCTATACGCTACAATACCTCAATAACTTCAAAATCAAACTATTTTGGATTTCCGGACACTCCGACATAAAAGAGAATGAACGCGCTGATCTCGCAGCTAAAACCTCAATCTCCTCTCCACTATCATCATACACACAAATTATTTCATTCAGAGACATACATACGCTTATAACCAATAAATGTCAACTAAGATGGTACCAGATATGAACATCTTTCCATACCAAATTAAATCATATCAAACATAACACCGTCAATTGGAAATTTCCCATCGAAATTCACAGAAAATTTGAAGTCATAATAACTAGACTCAGAATTGGACATACGTAAATCTCCCACGGCTTCTTAATGTCCAAAGAAGAACCCTCAATATGCACATCCTGCGGTGTCCAAGTCACCATCAACCACATTCTCACTGAATGCCTAATATACCTTAATATCCGAACAAGATACAATCTATCTGAATCATCAGCTGAAATACTTAACAATCACCTTCAATCTATAGCAAATATCATCCAATTTATCACAGCCGCCAATCTTCTAACCAAAATATAATTAAACTAGATTTAATATACAATATATGTAAATACTTTAAGTTTTAAGTTCTGTTATTAGTTTTGTTTTTATTTTCTGTAAACCCAATGGCCCATGCTGCTGAAGGTATTTATTTTTAATAAAAAAAAAAAAAATTATTTATACATTGTATTTGAAAATGTCATTGTATATATAATATGTAAAAGTTGCAAGAAAACCTACGAATAATATATTTAAATTACAAAAAATTAACAACTATGACATCGTTATTCTTGATTTAAATATTTATTTTCGTCCAATTTTAAATTTAAAATATCTATAAAAAAAACTAAGCTGATATATATTTTTAAATTTTTTGGTTTCAATATAAACCAGTTTTGATAAAACTTGTTTTAAATTTTTAGTCCTTAAAAATTCAATATTTTATACATTTTTAATAATTAGCAAATTTTTAATGTTTTAATTCAACATGTAAACTTTAAATGTTTCCAAAAAAAAAAAAAAAAAAAATACCTGTTTAATTTTATAAAATATCTATTATAATAACTTACGAGAAACCATGTATCAAATTTTCAACATATAATTTGATCCAATAAAACAATTTTTATTGATATTTATAAAAAATAATCAAACATTTCATATGTTTATATACAGCACATAAACATTCAATATATTTTGAAAATTGTATGGTGTTTAAAAATGTTTAATAGAAATTTTTGATGAAAATTTCATGTACTTACGGTTGTTCGTTTTTGAGTTACAATAAAATAAGAAAATCGTTACATGAGAGATCGTTAGTTTACGGGTGAATACCCAATGTCTAACTTCAAAGGCTTATAAAAAATTAATTAGACTCTCCGGTAAACTATTTATTTTTGTCAAAGGTAAATAATCTTACGAGGAACTTTGGATTAAATTTTCAAGTTTTTTGAGGGGAAAGAGTCATATGTTTATATTAAAATTAAAAGAAATTGATATCATCACAGAGCACTCCTTAAAAGATAGAAAAATCCAAGCGTTTGAATATAATGTCATTATGTATATGCCTACCTATAGCTACCTACTTAAAAATACCAAATAAAATCAGAATCCTTATAAACTCATCATAAAAGGAGAAATGAGGGTGAATATAATTGGTGAATCGTCCAGTAAAGGTAATACGAATTTACAAATTGGTCGTCGTTTAACTACATATATCAATATCATAGAATTAACGTTTTAACACTAAAAATTATAATTCTTTGACCGTATTAAACAGTATTAATTTTATTTTTTTACATCGTTTAATGTTTTTAATCGCTTTAGGTCATCACTGTTATGAGTGACTAATAAGTTTTAAAAAGTGCTATAAGCTAATGCATCCGGTTTTTGCAGTGAACTGCACAATATCTAATATCGATATAATATAATGAATTACCTATTTAATTACCTATTTAATAACCTATTTTAAAACTATTGATCCCATCACGTCATGCGTTATTATATTATAATTCCATAGATATATTAGGTGGGTACATCGATTAAGGGAACTAAAAGATAAATTAAAAATTTAACTAATGAAAAATTGTCGATTAATCATCAGAAATAGCTAAACACCTAGTCACACATTTTTGAAACTTGTATTAAGACAGTGAGTGTAAAACGAGTAAACATAAACTAGGCCCGCGATTACCTTTTTTGTTGGAAACTGGCCCGGAAACTGCAAGTAATAATAAAAGACAATTTTAAATTAGACCTAAAAATGTTCACCAATAAACATATTATATCAACAAAAAGAATTTATTCCGTCATAAAACAAAAAAAAATACAAACACCAACCGAAACCTATGTTAAAATCAACGGTCGACCACGGACAACTATTTTGATTTCAAAATTATAAAACTAAAAAAAAAATGTTTGAAATCTCGGTTAAAAAATATAAAAATAAATAAATATCAGTAAATAAATATGTCAAATACACGGATTTTTAATTAAAAAAGTAAATTTTATTTTCATTTTTACACTTACAATTTTGTGTAATTTAATTCTGGTTTAACGAATTTTCATATTTTTAGGTGTTAGTCCGTCTGTTAGTTACCGGTAATAAAACAATCGGAATTGTATTTATTGTCTGTTATTGAAAAAAAGAAAAAAAGTTATAACTTATATGGATTCTTACCGCCTACCTAGCCGATATCAATGAACCGGTTAAATAATTAAGATATTTATTTATATTTATTGAGCCATTTTAAAACTATTGATCCCATCAAATCATGTGTTATTATATTATATTCTCATAGACATATTATGTAAGTAAATCCAGTAAAATACGATTGAGAACGCTCGAATTTTTTTTTCTTTCAGTATTGCCAAATTTAATAATTGTTATTGAACGATAAACATTAATGTTAGATTTATCGTGATTTCATCGCATTTCATTAGAAGCTAAAGTAATGTTGACACCATTGTCTAAGTATTGAACGTAGATACGAGAGAATAACGGTTAGGCGTTACAGTTGTCGCGCAAATGTCAATTTTGTGCTTGTCGATTTTATATTCCTATTCGCCACACAATGGAAAATAACGTCATTCAAATTATACTATCAGAACGAGGTGAAGACCTAGTGCTAAACATGATACATATGTAAGTTGGTAACTCATTACAATAATGTATTACATTTTTTATACATATTTTTATATGTTCAATTGATTCCAAATGTATGTTAAACTCATATTAATAATCTATTTTTAGTTTCTAAGACGGCATGTACCCAAAGGTTTTTATTAGATTATAATAATGATCTAGAATATTTTTATTTGTTTATTTTATTTATATACATTTATTATTATAAGACAATTATTTTAACAATGTTGATTATTGTTATTAATAACATTTTTCACTATTACTCTTATATTTTATTTTTAAAAATTCAAATAAAAAATGTTTTCTTAAACTTACAATAATTAACTCGTCAATGTGTCTAAACTTAAAATCAATCGTTTGACGAAAAAAAAAATGATATGGCAACGTTGCACGTAAATTCGTTCTCTATCGTATTGGTTTTTTGGGCCAGTGGTAAGTTCTTTAATAAAGCCCCCGTTGCCGGCTATTTATTAAGGAGCAAATTATTGGCAATCTTATTCGCACATTGTTTCGGCGTCGCACGGTTTTATAAATGTGTTGGAGTGTAAATGGTTATTAGTGTGAGAGAACTCTCTACCAACCGTATATGAACGACGCGAACGCACTCGCAGGTACATGTCATATAACTAGCAAATACCGAATTATTAGTTGCCTATTTCGACAAATGTAAATGACTTGACGGGAATATGGATAACTCATTGTCAATTGAATATTTTCAGATATATATATATATATATTATTTTTAATTGATAAACGAAAATTTTTCTACAGCCGGCATTGAACTCGGACTTTTATTTTATTTTAAATAATGATATAAAATAATTTGTAAAAAAGCTTAAAATTGTCTTTTTTTTAAAGACTTATTTAAAAATTTGAGATTAAAATATTATAAAACTAAGATCTAAGCCGGCTGTCGAATATTTCCCTCTATAAGTTAAATATAAAATCAAATTTGATTGATTTTAAGAGTCAGGATCATTATTCTCATAAAGTTTGTTTTTGAAGTCAAAATGGCATTGGTACCGGGCGCCTTAACCCAACTGAATCGATTCGAAATAGTGTGATTTACTTGTGCAGACCAATTTTAAACCTAATCTGAGATCACTAAATTGTCTAATATATGTTAACATAATAATTTAACGCGTATGAGTAGAATTTTTATTACCTATCTAATCTTTTTGTGTAAAAAAACATCTCACTAAAAGTAGAACGTTTAATAACAACAATGAAAACATAAAGTCCTCGGAAAAACTACATTCATGATCATAATTTCATATAATTAATACCTACTGTATATTAAAAAAGAGTACCGAGGTATTAAATAAACGAGATTTACTCAACAATAAGTTAAACGATATGGTAGTTGGGTTTATTCAGCAAAGAAAAATAACGTGAAAGTAAAAGCGATAAATTTCACTACAATATTGTATTGTAAATTATTGCTTTTTAGTCGGGGATGCAATTTCGTTAAAACAAATTCATCGTCTTTATGCTCTATTTCATCCGGAGTCGTAAAGAAAATTTAATTTACGTACTTTTATTAGTGGATTTCTTTTAAATAATAATAATAATATGCAACTTAGATTATAATACAAAAATTAATTTCTTTCGCCCTGATGCATTATATAAAATACACCAAGGAGAATAATGCAAAATATTATATTATAGTAGTACGACCAGCATTAATTATTATTATATTATTATATTAAGAGCAAAGTTTTGATTTATTATTATACAGTTGACTGTTCGCTTCTCTAGTACTCGTGTGATTAGCGGAATTCGTTTTACTCGAGAAAATACACTCATCTATAATATGTTATAATTTATAATTTTTGTTTTGCGACGCACTCGTCTCTGTTCGTGCATTGCAGTAGGAAGGTACATTTTGATTTTTTTTTTTATTAAAATATGACTTTGAGTTCTTAAAAAATGTTAATAACCTGTGTCTTAATATTATAATGTGCACATTTAACACTATATGATTTATTATTTATAATAAACAACCGAAAACATCACAACTATTACACGTAAGTAGTGTATCTACATATAAAGATGTATAGATCGGGGGAAATTATTCATTTGAGCCAAAAATAAAAATTAATCCGTTTTGGGTACAGCCCATTTGTACCAAAATAAAATGGTACGTTTTTCTTCGACAACCCATTTGATCCAAATTCACCTGTGTAAACATATTTAATTCATATTTAAAGACGACGACATAGTTTATAATAAAAAAAATTAAAATATCAATCGAAATTAAACAAGAATATTCAGTTTTACATGATAATAATAATAATACGTTTTTATTTTTATTTTTAACATTATAATATATATATTACACGTTTCTTTTTTAAATCATAATCAGTAGTCCGAATTTTTAAAAATAATATTATCAACAATACACATTTTTTTGCAAACAATAGTCAATATTAGGTGCATTTTTTTTATAAACTATAATAACTTAGCATAACATATTTTTTCCCCTAACATATTTTATTATAATAATTAATTACACACGTTTTTTATATAATAAGTATGCCATGTTTTTAAAAAGAATTATAAATATTTACGCAGGTAAATTTGGTACAAATGGTCTGTCGGAAAAAATATTCTTTTTTTTTTTTTCGCAAATGGGTAATGTTCAGATCAAGCATAATTGTCATATCGATTCACTACTTATAGACACAGTAAAACAAGATTTAGTAACTTCACTTTGTGGTAAACTTAGTCCTAACTCGACTTTATCTACAGATAAATATTTTGACAGACATAAAAAATAAAATATTACAATAATTCGATATGATTGTTCCAATAACGTCAAATATAATATTCATGTTTATTATCAAATAGCAATTCTTAACAGTTTTGCGGATGACAAAAGTTTGAAATATACAGAAGTCTACTCGGGTAAATATTAGTACGAACATAAATTTAATAAATATTTATGACATCGTCAATGACATAGAATCAGTAAAGATAAGAAATTACACTGAAAAGCACGATGTACATACCGATAGAAACCATAAAAATCAAAAAAATCTAATTATTGGCAACATATTAATAATAACGAATAATAACTACAATTATAAAAAAAAATTTTAAATATTGTCGTAAATGATTGTATTATAATCGTATTAATTGACGTCATAACAATAGTATTAGTACTTTTCATTTTGTTATGTATATAAATAAAAAAATCTAATAATATTATAAACGAGTGTGATTAAAATGTCTCTAGTGCCTCCGGATTAACGAATATTATTATTGTTTTAAAGTGTTAAAGGGGAATCGTCCTTTTATGGAGGCCTTTTTCGGGATAACAGCCATACAGGATGTACTCACTCGCTAATTCGTTTATTTTGTGTATTTATTATCTAGTGGGAATAATTACTATACTAGTGGTTCCAACCTTTTTAGCCGGCGGTTGTGCGTCCTTTTGTTGGACCGAATTTAGCGGTCACATCGAGGAACATGACAAAAATGCAGAACACTAGTTCACGTTATAAATCGATAATTTAACGTATTATTATAAACGAATTATAAAATTATATTTGAAAATAAAAAAAAAAAATAAATATTACAAGATGGATAAACTGATTTAAAAGTGAAAAATGAATCTAATGAAGTAGCAGCCTACGATATACTGCAGAGTGTGTTAGTACTTAAAAAACAATTTTCGACTTTTTAATTACAGTAAATTTAAAATTATATTTTTTTATTATCGTATAAGCCGCGGTTAACAGATTGGGAACAACTGAACTATACTATATAATTCGCCATGAACCATATTATACCACGCGTTTTCGTTCAAAAGCCGTCGTGTGAAATGAAAATAAATTGTTTTCGTGTAATCAAAAAAAAAAACCCACGTTACTGCTGTTATCATTTTATAAACAATATTTGGATTAAACACATTATTATTTATTACATATTTTATGTTTTTTTTTCCAAACAGCTCTATTATAGATAGTAAGAGGTACCTTATAGCTACGCCTACAATATAATGATATATGAATTTTAATATTAAATCAATTGAAATGACTAACGTCACCGAATGCGACATCATCTCCTCTATGACTCTGCTTTTGAGGTCTACTCTCAAGATACAATAATAATTATTATGCAGACAGCCGAAAAATCACAATAAACCATATTATTTTATGGTCCGTTTTACATAAAGACCGAAATCGTAAATTATAATGTTATGTGCACGTGCGTTTAATAATATTATATTAATATATGTTATCTGACGAGTGATCATAATAATAATACAAACGTCAAACTAAATGCTTTAAGAAATATTTTTATTTTTTTTTCCCCGTTAATGGAACGCACTTACGTTCTGTCATAGATAACACGATGGGGTGTATAAGGCTAGTGATTTCTAGCACGTTTTCAGCGTCGCTATTCATAAACTAACGTCTAACGCGTACGATTTATTGTGTTCAGACGAATAGATAAATAACGTTCTCACGAGTGATGAGGAGCCACAATCGCGTTGGTGAAGTAACCGGTAAAAGTATCCGGATCTATATTATCCAAGGAAAAAATATCCAAAGAAAAATTATCCGAACGGAAAATATATTATTCAGACGAAAAAAATATAAAATTATTATTATAAATATAATTTATCAAAATATAAAATACCCGTGTGAGTGAGTATATAACAATGAATATAAAAAACAAAAATATCAATAATGCATAATACAATTTAAATGTTTTTTTTAAGTGGGTGACCAATTTCCGTTTGTGCTACTTTTAACTCATCAACTCCGATCTCAAACCTCATCGTTTCTATTTAAGTCCAAACGGATGGACGATTTCGAGATACTTATTTCAACAACCGTTGATTCAATATTCTGTTCGGTTATTATTGCAATTTATTTTTGAAACAACGGTTTTCTAGATCTTAAGCGTATGTACCAGTGGTGTCCGGGAAACAGTCGGTTTCGTAATCATAATGGCGTACATGCGTACGCCACACGTATATATTGTTTTTTCAGCGGATATTTTTCCAAACTTGATATTTTTTCCGCGGATATTTTAAACTAGGTATATTTTTTTTCTCGAATATTACAGATCTGGATATTTTTACCTATATTCCGTCGGTGAAATGACGACAAAGGTGTAATTCGTTTTATTACACTAATCGAAAAACCGATAAACGCATTGTATTATTGGATTGAACGGTTTGCATAATATTATAATA
The DNA here is from genome assembly GCA_014851325.1 of Pentalonia nigronervosa. Lineage (NCBI taxonomy): Eukaryota > Metazoa > Arthropoda > Insecta > Hemiptera > Aphididae > Pentalonia > Pentalonia nigronervosa. The sequence goes on along the minus strand of JACXSJ010000777.1, from coordinate 115,165 downwards.
TGTGTACCTATCTATAAAATATATAAGTGCTATCATATTATTATTATTATTTTCGTGCAAGTATAATACATATTTATAAGCGTCGTCCAAGATAATAATATTATATTGTACAAGTACGGTTTGAACTCATTGCGGGCGAGGCGATGGATAGGTGTGAGATGACGTAAGTGGTATTTATATACTATATTATACCACATATATATATGTATGTATTATATACCAACTCTGTTACTACCATCGCCGCAAACGAGATGAGTGTTTTATGTGCACAATGGTAGATACCTAACGACCATTATCGGATAATGATGACGCTCGATTATTGCGTGGAGTACATTTATACATAATATACTGTTTATTCTACATATATATATATATATATATATTATATATATATACATATTATGTATATATCATCCATTTCGTGTATTGTGTGCCTATTATAATATTATATTGTCGATATGTAGTGTGCGGTTATAATATTATAATAATAATGAAGCTTATTACAGCGCGAAAAGCACTTTTTACTTTTGGCCGTATACGGATAAATAGTGCAATGTTATATTATTCGTCTGCCGTAGTGTCGGTGTGACTATTGTTATAATATTGTATATTTATTGAACACGTAAATCGGAACTTGAACGTTTCCGCGTGTAACTTTGAAGATGGGCAGATAGACGAAACCTTCAATATTTTTAGAATTTCAAATTTCATAACAAACTTGTTATTCTGAATGTATCCATCTTGAATAGTCGACCGAAAAATTGGTTAGTGATGGCCCATATTCGAGGTTATTACCTACCCACGCCCGTTTTTTTTTTTTTAATGAAATAACGATTTTTCAACGTCATAAATATAACGGTTTACGGTTTGAAATGTTTACGAAAACACAAAGAGACATAACGTGTAAAATTGGTTTACGATTTTTTTTCATATTTTATAAATAATGTGCATTTTAAATTTACACTTTACTCAGCTGATACGCAGTGCAATACCTCTGTGTCCGCTGTATACACAAATTTAATTTAAACACATATTCTATTCTATTTTTTGTTCGTCGGAATTTCGGTTGAACTACCAAATCTAATATAACATTATTGCAGAACCCTAATAAAAAAAAAAAAATTGGCATAATTTTTTGTATTGTTTTGACAATGATTTAATAACTACTCGCGTATTTCAAGCGTATATTATTTATACTTAAACGCATAATAACATGTTATAACAAAACATGAAAATCGCACTGCATATGGTTTTACATTCTGTTTTTATTGTGTGATTACCTTACGTATGTTCATATATAATATTTCATCATTTTTTAGTGTATAAAGCGTTATCGGCTTCATTATAATGGCACACAGTTTTATATTGTACTGTATCGTTTTTCGAAAAAAAAATGTGCGAACGGCCGCCATAAGAAAATGGCGTTATCTTCATCCATGGACGAGATTCCAGTTTAGGTATCAGCAGATGATAATAATATGGTTGCGCGTTATCAGATTTATTTTTAACGGAGAGGGACATAAAAATTGATTGCAAAGTTAGTCGTTCGGCCGTTGACCTCTCCCCCACCCAATCGATAACGCTATCGAGTACGTACGAAATCTCAATCGACGTTATTTTTACTGTGCGAAAAAATAAAAAAAAAACTAAAGACGATCCTAAAAAATCGATTTTAATTTTCGAGAAAAATAATAAGTATAACACTGGTAAATTATTACGTTTCTATTAATATAATCTTCTCTTAGTTCGTTCAATGATCGTGATCCGTTGGCCACTTGTCTGTTCTGTAAACTCGGGCGAACCCACCATTCTTTTTTTCACATTATAATTTACTAAATACCTACTAAATACGTTTAGAAACTTGGATTTTAGCATGCTCGCAAACTGGACATTCCTAACTTGTTTTTATAATATGAAAATAAAACAAAATAATTTTACAAAAAATAATGTTAAACGGTTCTCAAATATATTATCAGATAATTATCAATTATATTTGAGAAGATCAGTTCATATCATTATTTTTACTCTGGTCGAACTTACAATCGCCCTGTAAAACGCACCCTGACACCAAAAGTACCCACCTGTTATTCGATATTATAAGATAAAGTCCACTGCACGATGGATCTTTCACCTCCACCCCCATCCATTTCACCACGAGAATAGCTATACAGGGTAATTCGAAATTTATGCGTAAACAATTGTAAAAATGTACAAATCATTTTTAGATGTTTCCCAATTAAAAAAACATTCGTATTATATATTTTTACCTTTATTTTGAATCAATAAGGTGGCCGTAACACAAATGCCGAATCTCCCTGTATACTCGTATATTATACCGTTCGTGCGTCCGAGGTTTGTCTTATCGTACCAGTGATATTGTACATGATACGCGTATAACTGATACAAGTGGTAATATCATCATAATACTGTAATAATATTGTACAGGTATAAAAATATATAAAACCTAACCCGCAGCGACCGCGGTTACCGTACGCTGCCGCCGGAAGCGTTTTGGCAAACACCGCGGTTCACGCCTTATTTGTACATTTTGGTCAACTCGAATTGCTGCAAATTTCGATCCCACGTGCGGACACGAACCTTTCAAATTATAATGTCGTCGTACTGTTATTTCGGTTCGCCACGGTCGATTTATTATTGTTCTGTAGGTATTATTATTATTATAATATTGTTATGTCCTCAAAAGCGTTATCCGCGCACACTCGTAACACTGTGCCTACGTCCCCTGACATTATGCACAGATCCATAAAATAATATTCACTGAAAACTGCTAAAAATGTGCACGCAAAACGATAAATCATACACTTACATTTTTTTTACATAATATTATATATGTAAAATAAACTTTTTAATTTTGCATTTTTTTTATTTCGATTCAGTTGTGACTGGTAATTAAAATTATTATTTTCACAATCACCTCATAAACATAATTATACTTTAAACAGCGAAAAAATTATCGTTAGAAATTCGAAATACCATTATACGGTGCATAAATCGATATTTGTTATAAAAAATATCAATTATTTCGTTAAGCAATGTCGATTGGTCTTTCGCCACGAATTTCATCATCCTTAAATAAAATCAAGAGTGATGAATAATTTCCAATAAGTTATTATATTAGCGTATGGCTAATATTATATTTTATTCCCTTCGGCATTATACACAGCAAAGTATAATAATATACACTGAAAACTACTAAAATGTGTACCAAAAACATACACTTACATTTTTTTTTTTACAAAATCAAGTCGAAATAAAGTCTAGTGGTCTTTCTACTGTTCTTCAATAAAGCCAAGAACGCTTAATTTCCAATTAGATATTGTACGAGTGTAAACCATTATAATATTTCACTTTCTTGGCCGTGGTCAGAATTTAAAACACAATACAAGCAATGCTGACAATATCGTTACATAATATTCTATTATGCATTTTTATTTGCGCTTCTAAATCGGTGATCGACTTTCTGACAATGATGAATTCTTTAATTAAAAAATTCTATTATCCCGGAATGTTTTACGCAGTGTAATAATATCTCGACTGGTGACGTTCATGAATATTTACATAAATATTTTCCACTCTGTGGGTTGCAGCATGACATTGCGGCGCATTCTACGCAGATGATAAATTGGTTTAAAAATGCGTGTGTTTCGATAAAAATGTGTTTAAAATACACAAAGGAGCTATTATTACCATCGTACCTGTAGTATCGATATTGGATATATTTCCGACCACGATTTATACCCATCGGCCGCAGTAAAAAACGACTAAGCAACGACTAAAAAAAATTATTTTTTTTTTTAAACAAAACCTGTAAATATCGCCATAAAATTCGGTAATTTATTATTATTTTTGTCCATTATTCAATTCACACAATCTATATCATACTCAACAGTTTTGTGTAATATTAGTCAGTGTTATTTACAAATAATAGTTTGAAATTAAAAAAAACTCGATTTCGAAAAGTCGCGCTTACCGATGACAATCTTAGGATTGCGCAGAGAGTAAGTCATGACCAGTTTCTTTTCAACCTTTTGATTTTTAGGGAGAGATTTAAAAGTTTTATCGAGATAATTGCTTTACAAATTATTTACGTGGCTATTCCAATGGGTGTTATCCTTTTCCGCCGCAAAAAACCAAAAAAAACGATTGCCGTTTTGGTTAAAAAAAAGTTTGGAAACCAATGATTTAAATTTTTAAGCGATGTATGAAGTGGTGAGTATAACATAATACAGTGAAACCTCCCCTAACGGACACCTCTAAATAGCGGACACATTCAAACAGCGGACTTTTTTTCGGGACCAAACTACACGTTTTATACAAATTAAAACCCTCTGAATAGTGGACATTTCCTAATAATCGACACAATTTCAGTGACTAAAAGTGCCCGGTATTTAGAGGTTTCGTTGTTATTTAACATGAAATACCAACGACATTTGTAAATACAACAATACATTATACTGCGATAAAAATATTATTTATTTAAAAAAAGTTGTTTTATAATGGCTTGAGAGCATTTAAAAAAAAAAGTTAATACTTTTCAATGTGATGAGTATTTAACGTTAAGTGAATCACCCCGTATTTTGCTAGCATATTGTATATATTTTACCACTTATGTGTGACGATCAAAATGACGCACAAGACCATTGTCATTCATATTATGGTGAAAAATTATGGTTTTTAGATGGGCTTTTACCCATAAACCCTTTTTAAATCTCAAGAAAGCTAATATGGTTTTCGACAATCCCAATTATAATAGTAAATCATATTGTTATGTGTTGAAATCGAACACGGATAGTATTGGTTTTTTTGTTGCCTACGTGACGTGAGCACGCGAATAATTATTATTTCTCTTGAGTCTTGACCATCCGACATAGAGTACCTACAAGCATAGGCGCAACTAGACCTACATTTAAGAAAGTGCTAAAATTATGTGCACCTATCTCACTAACCTGAGTGTATACAAAGAAGATAATTGTCTTATTATAGTAATATAATATTTATATATTCTATACCTAATATACAAGTTATAACTACTTTAATTGAAAATTGTATAAATGTATAACTTAAATTAATTTAAAAACTATTTTTTTCGTTTTTGTGCTGTACTTATTTAAAACTGATTCTGTTGTGTGGTTTGCGACATCTTTTTAAATATTAAAAATAGACCTCAACCAATTATTAATTCGTTGCATACTTGGAAAACTGCGTTTACATGTTATAGAACTGATTGAAATTGTAGCTGTAATTTGAATTACCTTGTTAAAGTTAGGAAAATAATCTTTTTTAATAGTTTTTTTTTTTTTTAATAAAAACGTCAAATAAAAAAAAAGTCTATATAAAAAAAGAAACCGCTGTTTACTCTTGTTATTTTTGACGTTTAACCTAGCCTAAGGATCAGGGGTGCTAAAGAAGAGCTTAAGGGTTTTGAAGCACCCCCTTCCATCCCTCTAGTTGCACCTATGCCTGTATGATCTACAACGACTATCCGACACAAGTAAAGATATTAACCTTTTATTTAATATATTCGCCACTCATTATCCGGACGTTCACGAAATATGTAGAGGAAACGGTCCGCTTGTATAATATTATTATTTATTACAGTTCTCTCTTGGTTTAGGTTTTACGAGAAGGTATGACGTCATGTGCGCAAAATTATTAAAAACTAAAACGGTCGGGACACCCTCTGGAAAAGTATTTTCGTAATTTATTTAATATTATAATATTATAGATATACGTAGGTATGCCACTGTAGTATATAGCAAAGGCAGCCAACATGAATATTATGTTCGTGAGCCACATAGATAAATACAATGACACATATACCCAAAATGTTTTTGTATACATTTTATAATTAAAAAAAATAAAATAAAATACATAGTTAATAATAAGTTAATTTTGGTATTTGTTAATAAGACGCGAGCCGGAAGTTGGCCACCCCTGGTATTAAGGTTGGCTCATTTTAAACTGCACGATGGAATGCCTTATCGATCGGTTTCATATATAATAATAACTATTATTACGCTTGTTAGTTATTAAAAGTTAAAATATTTTTTTTTGACGTTTCAAATACCTTTATCAAATTAAAGTAATGGGTTAGGGTATTTAAGACGTAATTTGTTGTTTGAAAAGGCGGGAAATTTTTCCGATCCCGAAGAACTGAAACAGACAAATAAATATTTTAACGTATTGATGTATTTTTTAAACGTTTTTTTATTAAAAAAAATATTTTGTTACTTAAATATTTTTCAAAAGTATTTTTAACAAATACTTATCATGGCTATAACTTAAAATACTTCCGGAAGTGTCATGGGTATTGTGTCATGTTAATGGTGGGAGGGATAAATCAAATAAAAGTTGAATCTGCTGGTAGCTAAATGTTTAAAAATGCTGGGTTTTAAAAAATAATTCGATTTCAAATACAATTTTATTCTTTAATAAAGGTACCGATAGTGTAGGAGTTGAAAATTTAAAGTTACCTACTATAAGCTAAGGCTTAATAAGGGATCAATTGACTACTTATAATATTCAACTTAAGACTCTTTCTGGCTACAGTAAATCCCCAATAACAATTTAGTATAATAATTAATATTATTTTAGAAATAGTTTTTAATTATAAATTAAATATTATTATATTATAGAAATAACTCATAATATATCTCATCTATATTCTATAGGTTACTAATATTATAAAGCTGAAAAGTTTGACGTTTGAATGAGCTTGTTATCTCAAAAACTAATGGACAGATTTCAATAAAAATGACATTAATATCTTAAAAGATTCTTCTTGAGAAGTGGATGGTGTTATATCTAGTTTTAATCCCTTTATAGGGTGGCTCGCATATAGATTTTGTTTTGGTTCATAAAAATCGAATAAATTTTAGTTTATGTATATATTTGTTATAAGTCAAAGAAAAAATCGAATTAAAAATCGGCTTAGACAAGCCGATCCGCCATGCAATGTCGTAGGATTATTTTGAAATAAAAAAAAAAAAAAATATTGAATTTATTGTTTGTTATTCAACAACAGGAAATATCCCTATATCTCTAACTTATAATTTATATATAGACTCGAAAGCTACTCGACCGACTTAGACGAAAGTTTCAGAGATCGTTCTGAGAAATATCAAAACATTTTAGAGCGTAATTTGAACTATGTTCAAAAATATACCAAGAACTGTATCCAATTCAATCTTGGTCAAATTAGTTCAAAATGCGAGATTCACAGATGCCGATTGGCCCGTCAACTAAACTAAGCTGCCTATACTAATACCGATGAAAGTACACTGATAAATCGTCGCATTTGTTCGTTCATTATTTCTCGGACGAGTTTGGATTATACAACTAGTGATATACTATATGAACTCATCGAATAGCTCTATAACGATTATAATATAAGGGGATGGGCAATTCAAAGTTACTAGAGGGCAAATTTTTAAAACTTGAAAATCTAGCGAGCCAGAGAGCATAAAAAAGCAAAAAGAAAGGTCATTATAATTTAAAATTTGAAACACTACAAAAAACGAAACTAATAAAATCAAAGCTACCGGTTAGCGTTACACAATGGAAACTGATAAAATAAAATAAGTACCTATTAGCTGTGTTAATATGTATATCATCTAAAAATATATTTAGATATTTTATAAATAAGCTGCAGTTCAATACTAGAATTAATATCTAATACTAGAATTAATAATATCTACGTTTTACAAAACACCCAATAAAATAAAGTTAAACGCCAACATTTTGTAAAATAATTTGAAAATATAGTTAGATAAAGAAGTTATGTAGGCCGCCAGTTGCCCATCCCTGATATAAGACATACAATTATAATTTTCATACTCGACCCAATTGAAATTCATATTTAATCATTTTCATACTTTTGTTTTTTTTTTTGCTTCAAAACTTGGAATTCAATACAAATTTTAATACATTTAATGTTTATAGTGATATCAAACGATTAATTCTTTAAAATCGTATAATTTAAAAACTATAGCAAAACAAAAATCAATAATAAATATATTTTTTTATTTAATTTATTATGCATCGAGTTTGATGAAACTAACAGAGCGAAATAAATTATGAAGATGACACAAGTAGGTAGGCAAATCAATTTATCACGAATAAAAATATAAACTCAAAAAAATATGAAAGTCGTTCCAAAAATGTTCTCAAAACTTTCACAAGCAATGTAATGTAAATTATGTTTTTCTAATCGAGTTTAGACTTTTAAAGTTTAAATTAAATTTCAAAAGGTAACACGATCTAAATAAAAACGGCACGTGGATGGCGAGTTGTACGTTATCTTAACCATAATCGAATTAGACCAGTATTTATTCTAAACTTTTCGGTATAATACAATAATAATCGCTATATTTTATATCAATTGTTTTATATTAAATTGTTTCAGTCTGCAATCGCAAAGGACAGATAAATAAACAAAATATGCTACACATAGTGATTGTTATATTAGGTAGGTACTTAATTATGTTTTTGAACTACAAATGTGTTAACACGACATTGGTCACACATTGGTTATGTGACTGTGTTATAACGTACACAGTTAAGAGCGATATTGTAGTGGTGCTTCAAACCCCCACCCCCACCCCTACCCAAAAAAAAAAAAAAAAAAAAAAAAAAAAAAA
>JACXSJ010000777.1:75813-106405 GCA_014851325.1 Pentalonia nigronervosa | reverse complement strand
CGAAGTTCAAAACGAATATACAGACATAAACGTAAAAAACGCAAAACAGAGAGTCGCCTAAAACAGCGGTTTTCAAATTATGGTACGCGTACCACTAGTGTTACGTGAATGGCCCCGTGGTTGAAAGAACAGAGAGTAAATAAATAAATATTTTAAATTTTGTTTCAAATAATTGATAGATAAATATAAATAACTTGAATATAATATTAATCTTTACAATATATGACATACAATTCATATGCTATATTAACTAATAAGGAAAAAGAATCGTTGGTAGAATTATCGTGCAATGAAAATTTGTAAAAAAATTCACTAAATTAGAATTGGATATGTTTTGGATAAAAATTAAAAACGAATATCCAAAAGCATTCTTTTTTTTTTATCATTTACAACTACTTATCTTTAAGAAATATATTTCTCTTCAATACTTGAAGTAAAAAATAAATTTCGAAATAAACAGAATGTCGATTTAAATTTGCGCCTTAAATAAAGTACTGTTGAATAAGACATTTCATCACTGCTATATAACTTACAAAGCCATTCTTCTCTTTGAAAATGTAACATTTATTTATAATTTATACAACTTGTTTATTAATATATATTTAATTTAAAAACTAATACCTACTTTTTTTATTAATAAATAAGAAAATAATTATATTTTGTATTTTGCTGCCTTATTATATCAAAGAAATGTATTGTAATTTTGGATAGTTCTATTTTTAATTATGGTACGCGTAATCGTGGTACACGACATATTAATAACACACATGAGTGGTACGCGACAGATTAATAACACACATGAGTGGTACGTAACAAAAAAAGTTTGAAAACCGCTGACCTAGAGTAAAAAAAAAAAATGATATACAGTAATGCCGCTTATAAGACTCGTGGATATAAGGTTCAGTCACTTATCAGACTAAAATCGCTTGGAAGGTCCGGGCGTATTCAAATTCATTAAGGCGCCCGGTGCCAATGCCATTTTGACTTCAAAAACAAACTTTACAGGAACAATGATCCTAACTCATAGAATCAATCAAATTTGATTTTTTATTTAACTGATAAAGGGAAATATTCTACAACTCGTATCGACCTAGTTTTATTATATTTTAATCTCAAACTTTTAAATAAGTCTTTAAAAAAAAGACAATTTCAAGCTTTTTCTAAAAATTATTTTTTATCATTATTAAAAATAAAATAAAAATCCGAGTTCAATGCGGATTGTATAAAATTGTAGTTTATCAATTAAAATATATATATATATATATCTGAAAATATTCAGTTAACAATGAGTTATCCATATTTTCATGAAATAATTTACGTCTGTCGAAACGGGTAACTAATATATACCTGCGAGTGCGTTCGCGCCCTTCATATACGGTTAGTAGAGTGTTCTTTTACACTCTAACACATTCACATGATAGTTCGACGCCAATACAAATAGGAATAATGTTGCTAATAATTTTCTCCTTAAGAAATAGCCGGCATCGGGAGTCTTAAAAAATCGGGATATAAGATTTAAATTTCGTGAGAAAAATCGTAGAAAATAAACGTTTTTACTGGTCATTACTAATGTTAGGAATTATATACAATAAAAAATGGTAAAATATGCATTTGATTTATTAAAAATATGCCAAAATATGCAACAGAAAAATGTGAAAAAATATGACAGAACAAAAACTAAATTTCTAAATTCTAAAATATAAAAATATTATTATTAATTATTAATGCTATTCGAAAGTATTACATAAAACATTGATGTGGTAATGAAAATTTTCAAAAATAAAAGTCCTTCTATTAGATCATGGTATGTTTTTATACTTGCTAAAACTACGTAAATTTTATGACGAAATTTTTGCGGTTTTACATATTTCGATTTCTTTATGAGTTTGATTGTAATGACAATTTTCGTCTTGATTACTTCCATTTTTTATATTTTACATTTATTTTGCTTACTTACTATACGTCTATATCTATATAAATACTTAGGTTTTTTTTTTTTGGATTGATAGTATTCTATTACATTTTTTTTACCAAACATTACAGTTAAAATTTACTCTAAAACATGCATTTGTGATGTTTATTGTTGAAATATTCAATAATATGCAAAATTAAATAACCACTGTTTGCATCACCGTGACATAATTCGTGGATATTTTAAACAAAAGCAGTAATCAGAAGTTGCAAAAAAAAAAATATGCCAATATATATAAATCCTAGTCCTAGTTATTACCTATTACTGGTTTCCAATCATACCATATACTATGTATGTAGGTAAAACAAATTTTATCGCATTTCAAATTTATAAAAGTTTAATATCTATGGAAGTTAATATGTATACATATTAAATGAATAATATGTATTATGCTTGTGCTATATATTTATAATTACTTATTTAATAATATTTAATATGTAAAAGGAATAGTAGGTATCAAAATAAAGTTAGTAATTAATTATAATTTGTGTTTGTTTTTTTCTCCACTTCGCCTATGAGATTCAATCGGTTAGATAAGACTCTCTTTGTGCTAATCCCAATGTGTAAGCCTTATAAGCGGCGTCTACTGTATATTTTAAATAGACACCAAATTTATTATTTGACATGGAGAGAGCTTTCCAGTATACAAAAACATAATATACGAAGACCGTTAACCGACGGTCATTTACATTTGAAAATTTATCAAAATCGTTAATTGTAAATTGTTATGTTTGAAAAAGAAATACGATATGCATTTATATTTTATTCTGATTTTCTGTTAAAATTTTAAATTTTGTTTCTAAATGTATAAAAAATTATATTTTACCAGTTTCTTAACTTAATCGAAATAAAAAATTTCAAAATTAAAAGGTTTAAATTTAGTGTTGAGCAAAGATAATTAAATATTTATCTAGATAAAAATAATGATAATTGAATAAACTTTTATTTAGATAGAGATAATATTTCAGTAAATAAAAATATAAAGGTAAAGATAAAAAATATATGCAATTTATCTATAATTGTAGATAAATAAAAAGATAATTCTTTTTTTATCTCGTAATGATTTATAATTACACAAAAATCAATACAATACTTTTGTGTGCGTGACTGCATAACCTTGCTAGTATATAAAATCATAAAATATAAAAATAATATTTTTACGTTTACCAATGTAAACTTTAGGAAAATCCATACACATTTCATTATTCTGCTACATGGATATTTTGTATTTTGTAACTATTATTTTATTTTTATCAAGTAGATCTCATCATTTATTTACTACTTAAATTAGTTATATTAAAAAAAATATTATATTTGACATTTATCTATCTAGATGATTTAGTTAATATGACGTGATTATTTATTTAAGATAGCACATCGTATATACATTTTTGAGTTTATCAATATAAGATAAAAGATAATTTATTTAGATAAATGTATTTTATTATCCTCAACACTACTTATTTTACGTATATAATAGAATAAAAAAAAAATGTAAGTGCATCTTGTATCGTTTTTCTTGCGAATTTCGGTAGTTTTCAATGCATATTATTATACTTTGAGGATCCTGTAAATAATATCATAGAAAGTGAAATATAGTATTGGTTTTACACTCGTACAATATCTTATTGGATATTCAGTGTTTTCGGTTTTATCGAAGAATGGCGAGCGGCATCTACTCTACCTATAAACAAATTCACGATGTTTTTTAAATAGTACAATTGCAAAAAAAATATTTTAGTCGGTCACGTAATGTATATTATTGGACGACGGAACACTACCCCGTCATTATAATAATATATAATATAATAATACGATCCCCTAAAACTCTAAACCTTGAAGCGGTAACAGCAGCGTTATGTATAATACGATACCGTTGCGTTGCGTGTCGCGATTTAAATTATAATAACAATTATTGTAATCATTTTTATGCATTTAATAACGACCGTGATGACTATTTGGTGGTCAGACCTGTTTGTAATACGGTCCCTGCGGTGCGTGTCGCTAGCAAATCGTTTCGGAGAAAAGAAAACTGGACAAATAATATTATTATAATATGTACATTGTTCATGCATCATTGCCAATACTTTATTAAAAATAAAAATTTTGACCACATCATTATTAAATATATATAATATGATAATTGTAGTATCAAAATATAATATATAGATGTCTATCTACCTAATTGCAGTCTTACATAATTAATTACGATATGAGGTAAATCACGAACCTTAGTATACTATTATTCAAATAATTTTTCCTCCTTCGTATCAATAAAATAAATATGGCTAAAATTTCTATACTATACGCTATGCTCGTTTTATAACATATTAGTATCGTGTATTTTTGAATCGGAATAAGAAGTTTTTATTTTGCATTTTTTGATATTTTTTGGTCATTTTTGGATTTTTTGGGCATTTTTGGTGTTTTTGAATCCAAAATTTGAATTTTAAATTGTATTTTAACATTTTTACATGGTTTTTATATAAATTTAACAAACTATAAAGTAGGTTCTCATATTAAATAAGTAAACATAATTTTAAACTTTACAGAAATAATTGTTTTTCAGATTAAAGAAGTGCAAAATAAAGAGTTATGCCTGTAAAATTATTTTACAGTTCATTAAAAGTTATTTAATAATTTATTAATTATAATTTACACCAAAATTATGATGAAAAAAAAATAATTTAATGCATTATAAAAACATTTTTTTTTAATTTTTATTAAAAACAATTTTTTTTTGCATTACAAAAACATTTTTTTTAGAGCATTTAAGTCCCAGCCCTAATCATAAATTATTGTAGGACGTTGATGTCTGACATGCTAATTGATGAGTAAGAATAGGTGATTTTCAAGATCAACAAATATTATTTAATGATTTTGAGATAATTTACAACACCATATATTACGGAATGAGATAATGATATTTTGAAAACCTCTGTTAATTAATACGTCGATGGTATATAATCCTAGATTAGTCTGATTCGGACGGATGTTCAGATCGATATTATCATTGATAATAGAAACATGGCCTACATCAAGTACAACAATATGAAAAAGTCATCTGTCTTAGAATATTATAAAAATATTAGAGCACCAAAGATGAGCAAGTTAATGAAAATAATTTCTCAAGTTAAGAAAAGACAAGACCAATACATTTAAACAGTTAACAAATCATAAATTTAACTCGATAGGTTAAAAATTAATAAAGAAAAAAATATTAACTTAACTCAGTTTAAATAAAGACAATATCCTTTTTATTAGTATGTGGGCGAGTAGTAGTATTCTTTCTAATTTCATAAATTATAATAAACAATTTTATCATAATGTATAGTGTACGAGTATATACATATTATTTTCCTTTACCTACACGATTATTTATTATTAAACACAATACACATTTCAATTAATCATTCAACAAATATTAATTTTTATATCAAATAACAATTTATTTGAGTTCATATAATATTAAAACAATACAATTTGTAATTTATAATTTAAACAAAATAAAACAATATAAATGTTTGTTTTATTAATTATTTTTGTATTGAATTATTTTTATATAAATATTTACGTTTACTAAATATACTTTACTCAAGGTTATACAATAATATAACATTATATCGTGTACAGCTTTAGAGAAGTGATTTTTGGTGTTACATATTAATTCGATTGTACAAGTACACATATTTATTTCATAATACTAACGAGTAGCAATTTGAGTGTAGTTATTGTCGTATGTCAAAATCTCTATTGCCTGACAAATTTGGCATACAGCAGCCCAATACTATTGTTAACTGTACCTAACCTAACCATAAGGTAATTTTTAGGAGAAGGGCAGGGGGACAAAACAAAATTAGGTTCCCAAATAGTATATCTATCATGTATATTAACATAATATTACAAAAGTACTACAGCAGACATTAGTGTTAAAATAATTTAAATATTTACGGTGAAACTGATAATAATTGACATAACACCAATCATCATTTCCAAGGCGTAATATTGGTACACTCTAAACAAACTCGTGAGGGCAATCCGTCCAAAGTCTAGACTCCTTTCAAAGCATTTTAATTAATTACCGGCAATCAGTTAAAATCTCTCGAAAAAGTTATATGTTTTCGTTTTGAACACAATTATATTGCCAAATTATATTTTGTACGTAGTTATAACAACTGAAATAAGTCAAATTCAAATATATTATTCTCAGAATGATTGACTGATAAGTTGAAACGATTTGAGTTATTGAGCTTATAACGGTAACTGGTATCTAACACGTTGAACATTGTTTTCATTTAAAAAATTATATTTCAATGATATAAACATTATTATTTAATTTTATGCAAAAAAAAAAAATTATATTTATAAAAAATGTTGTTAATCGGACCGTAACTTAGAAACAGTTTTTATTAGTCCATGTTACATCGCAGTAGTCTACAACATATTTTGACTCTGGACCCATTTTGATGTTTATAATTTATTTTTTTGCATCCCCTGTCAAACTTAATAAACTAAAAAACAAATCTAAACAGAAAATAATTTATTTTGATCACTTTAATGCTATTCAATATATATTTTTATGTTAGACATTTAATTTGATAATGTGCATTTGATTAATAAATTAAAATACAATTAAATGAAAACAAAAAATAGTTATTTTATTAATGACGTCTTTAGAACAAATGTTGGATTATAATGTTATTATTGTTATTATTTTTATTAATATAATTAGCACTTTTTCGCTATTTATAATTTAAAATATAACATTTTTTATTTATGTATTATACCATTTTTGATTGTGAGCTAAAAGCTTGAACATTTAAAACTAGGATTTTATCATCCTTTAAAGTTAAAATTTTTACTAGATTCTAATATTTAAATGAATAATAATGACTTTGGATAATATATTGTATTATAATTCAAAAAAGATTTATCACAAGGACTTAAAGTTTTTCGAGACTTTCTTTATATTATTATTTACTAATTTTACTTAAAATTGTTGTTACTATTTTCATTATAAGTATTAGAACATTAAAAATAATAGCTTCTTCTGATATAAAATATTATAACCAGAGAATTAAATTTAAGACCATCACAGGATTCTCAAAGATTTGAACAAGTAATGATTTGCTATTTATTTTGTTTATAAAATATAAAATAATCTAGTAAGTAGTTTTAAAAAAATCCCCATCAAAACTGAATAAAAAAAAATATTATTAATTATTTCTAACTTACATAAAGATCAAATATTTAAATCAATTAAAATATCTTATTTTAATATGATTAGGTAATAACTAATCTATGATATTAATTTAATGAGAAATTAAAACTATTATTTTTTTTTTTTTTTTTGAATTCTTAAAAGTAAAATAAATTAAAAATAAATCCTAAGCATAATTATTCATTGAATATTTGGAAGATTTATAAATTACTTGTCAATTCGTAGATATTTTTATTTTTATTTTTTTAACTCCTATAAGTTATAGTTTTACAAAAATTACACATTGCATAGGATAAATTAATACTAACACATATAAAATTATAAATATTTTTTTAGTATATTTTCAAATTAAACTATTAATTGAATAGACTTAACAATTGAATTTATTATATTTTGATTATCATCAAAAATATATCATCATTTTGAAATGTTTATCGAATAGGCATAATTATGGAAAAATCTAAAACTGTATGTACCCTATTACATCTGTTTATAATATTAATAGTGATAACTAAAAGATTTTTTTATTCACCTCACATTTCACTGAGCCCCATTATTATATTATCTGTTTGTTCAAAAGCGAATTGCATACAATGACGCCATTAGATTATTTAACATGACAAACGGCTTTTGATTCTAACGAAAAAAAACTTCGAAACAAAGTTTTCCATTTCCTGTGCAGTGAGATTAATTTGTTTTTAATCAAACCAAAAAAATGTTTGAATAACGGTAAATACCTATATCGACTATTGACATGATATAATACTATATAGAGTAGCTGATAACAATACGATAGGTATGAAAATGTTTGGGTGAAATTACATGACGATACTTATCTTATACCATTAAAAATGTTAACAGACGAAAAAAAAGCAGACGACATTATATAACCATTACTTGCGTTTTCATTTTCGATAAGAATTCCAAAGTAACTGCTTAAGACGCTGGGCACTCACCCGGCCTAAGGCTGCACCGCTGATAATATAATATCATGTGTTATTGCCTCAAATCTGAAATATAATTATTTATTATTTTATAATAAAAATCAATTCCACGTGAAGTTTTTTTATTCACTTTGAAATTAGGTCGATATTTTTTCAACAGCAGGGCACGCGCGTGCAACGTTGTAAATTACTTCGGTGTTTTTTGGAGTTTTTTGAACGCGTTTCTTAAACTCGAAAAATGACCACGGTAAGGTGCTCACCGACTACTGTGCTATTCAGTGTTCGATCGATTGATATTAATTAAAAGGGTTTACTCAAACGAAACTAAAAACAAAATAGTGATAAAATAAATATAAAAAAAAATTGACTTGAATTTGTTTATTATATATACTTAATTGTGATTTTTATGTACAACATTGTAAATTAAAATAATCATCAAAACACAAAAAAGCATATTTTTAACCACGCTTATAAAAGTGAGAAGTGCTTTTTGGAAAACTCCATAAACCTTTTCGAACCTGGGACTCAGTTCACCACAAAAAATGGTGTTTCAGGCTCAATTTACCTAGCCCCTAGTGTAGTAACTAAAAAAATTCGGGACCCAACTAGTGTAGTACCTGTGATTAACCCTTATAGGGATTGGGACCCAACTCAGATGCGCCGGTCTACAGACGTGAATTCAGATTAAAAATGATAATTATTATTAAGTATAAGCTGCAGTTTTCGTGTTTTTATTCACAACGTATTACCATCGCACGCGAGTGTGACACGATCGAGTTCCGCATAGGTATGTTAAAAAAAAAAAAACAAAATCAATTCAAAAGTAATATCGTAAACATATTGCACATAGATATAAAATATTATACTACACGGCGTATATATTTAAAAAAAAAAAATAATATCTAAACAGTCTGAACTGTTTCAATAACCAGCGCGTTGTACGTTTTTTCGTAGTTAAACTCGAGGGGCACACTTCGGTGTCGCGGGCAAATAAAAGTAATAACAGATAAATTATGATTTTCACACCCCATTAACCGAGCACGTGCTCGGAAGATGAGTTTATACAAGTGTATACATATAATCGCAATGGTCGCCATAATAGCAATAATAATAAAAATAATAATAACAATAATAACAGTAGTGGGGATGATAATAAATAATAGGCCGTTTCGAAAAGAAAATAACGTTTTCCAGAAGAATCTGGCCCGTTGCGTTTCCGAATAATAACAATTGCTATTGTACAGGCATTACAGTGCTTAGCTATAAATAATTACGGATCCGATATTATAATTTCACGTTATATTTTAGCTGTGCAATATCTGTCCAGCTCGTGTAATATTATGCAAATCATTGTAAACGTATAATTATTCGTCTCGATACGATGTCTTTCATAGACAGACCGATAATAATTGATATCAATAATAATTATACGCGTTAGTAATATTGCATAACATTAAGACTCACTGAATCATCGACGACATAATAATTGTATTTTTCTTGTGAATACGCGACCAGTGATTTCATCTCTGCAATAACGAATAAACAGATTACCTACCCTTTTTTTTCGCTAACGACTCGTGTAGGGATTTATCGTAAAAAAATATCACAAAATATTGTTATTATCGTTCTGATGATGTAACGCATAATATTCGTAATTCACACAGCACATGTGTTCATAACGGTATGATACCACTGGTATAAATTATATGACGATAACTCGCGATTCATTCTTTTCCATATACCATCTGCACATCGTCGTATACGTAAGACATAAGTTTGAGGCTATCGAAAAGTTTCACTAATTTTCGAACAACCGACATTTGGCAATCAAAATAAAGCATCGTTTTCCTGACTAACTTTCGAAATTTCTTGGAAAACCCACACAAAAGTCTAAAACGCAAAGTAAACTTAATATTCTTGTCCATCAATTTTCCATCACGTCTCGTCGTATCCAGTTTGTCTCGGGGAACGAAAAAAAAGTCGAATTCAAAACATATACATAATAATATTATAATACACTTTCCGTCTGCAGAAAATATGACATCCTCAGAATTTCATCATACAATATAAATTATATATACTGCAGCGGGACCACTCATTCGCGACGTTCTACTTTGGGATTGAGAGAACAATTTCCGTTGAAAAAAAAAAATTAAAATTTAATCAGCAACGTCTTCTTAGTCACTGGAACAATATCGTCACGATTTGATATTCACATTGGATGGTAATATTTTTTTTAGTTTCATTATTCGACGAGGTTAAAATATTCAACGGTTTGATCAGTCTTTTGGCTTATATAAATAAATCTATAAATATTTATTATCTTATCTAAATATAAATCTTAATGTTATCTATTTATCTATTTTGGATGAAAACTTCAGTCATTTACTAGAATTTATCTTGATATTTGTTTTTGCATTGTAAAAATGATTTCAGTTAATTAAAATATTATTAATATTCCCGGTATAAGGACACATTTTTGTTCATGTCGTCGCCGTACGTTGACAACGATGGTCAGACACTCGGACGACAACGATTTTAATTATAATATTAATATTACCATTGATCATAAATTTAATTAATACTTATAATTAATGATACTACTCAGTCGTTCCGTACGCCGAAATGCCGCTATTAAAACAAAGCGAACGATATTAGGATGAAACATGGAAAGTTTGAACTCTAGAAATTATAAATAACTAAAAAATAATTGTTTTTGAAAATAAATACCTCGATTTTGTATAGCCTATTGGTGCAACGAATCAAATTTCAAACATATTTTAATATTATTTGCACGATGAGCCTAATACATATTTTTAACAAATATAATTTTGATTTTAAATCATTGTTTTTTAAAAATGCTTTTTATCTAGTTGAATTCTGATAATCTTTTATATTTTATTAATGGACAGTTTTAATAGAATTTATTCGTGTGTTTATCTTAATAGATTTTTAGTCTATTACATTTATCTTTATCTAGATGTCAAAATAATTTCTGGGCTCAACGCTGGGAATGATTAACTACCTCGTATAAGTTAAAACCGAACACACTCATTGTTTGTTCAATAAACATATACCTCTAACAGGTATATACATATTATGTTGTTTTATCTTACCGTACGATATACGATGATATGACGTATTATACTCGTTTATAATATTATAAGAGTAAACCGATTCGAATTTTGCAAGAAATGCGTAAATTCCACAATATTATAATATTATTTTAGCGTAATTTTGAGTTCGTGGTTATTCATTTACTTGCAGCGTAGGTATAATATTATAATATTATCGTTATTATATCATTTCAGTCGGGTTTTCATGGGTTCGGAATAAATCAACAGTAGCTATATATTATTGTAATGCCAATTGTGTGTTTTCGTGATAATATTATCTCCAAAAGTGTATACAAAAACATACATGCCCACAAACATAGAATATAACAGTAACAATAAAAATATAACATCGTTAAAATATTTAATTGTAACACTAATAATAATTATTTCCCACAAATATTATCGGAACCAATGCTGACAATTAATAATACTGTAAACATAATAATAATATTATTGTTGTTGTTGTTTCAAAATATTTTCAACAGGACAAAATACCAGTTTTTTAATCATTAAATCGTGCTGTCGCTTGGTTTTTTTTAAAACGCTTTACGTTATTATATTAATATTATTACACTAACGTTTGTGTTAGCATAAATGTTGTGTGCGAATTATTGCGCTTATTTAAAAATTAAAATATTATGTTATCGTCTTCTTGATTTTCACTCGGGTTATAGTTTTATTTCTCAGAGATATTTGCATTGATATTGTATGCGGTCAAATGTATGGTCGTGGTGGTTATTGGAAGTAATATTCTAAAATGTAGGTATAAAGTGAGTATTTTAAAAGTATACCATACGCTCGTTTACTCGAAAAAGTATAAACGTTTATGGAAATGTAATTATATACTTTCAAGTCGTTAAAAAAAAAAAAAAATTATTATATTTTCTTACCATTTTCATTTTTTTTTTGATTTTTTACTCTTTGAATGATGGCGTACATTTTTAATTGAATATTTTTACGCAGAACGCTTTTCTGAGAATTTCCGATAAATCGAATTTCGAACTAACAAATTACTATAGTTATAATAATAAGTATTTTAAGTTTAGGCGAACGTGGTGGAGTGGAAGATCGACATTTTATGTAGCGACCCTGTGCGGCTATGCGACACTAATCCGCTCATCAAAACTTCAAATACTTACAAGTAAGTACGTATAACTAATTAAATACTAGTTTGAAATTCGATTTTAGATTCTGAGCAAAGCGTATTGATTTTACAACGATATGTTATTTTGAAGTTTATTTTTTTCCTAGTCAGTTTCCATGTTTTAGATTAGAAAAAAATATTCAATCTATAATATAAAACTATGAGAGTGGATTTTGGTAGACAATTAGTATCTAGTTGGTACATTGATTGGCCGAAATTGTCACATTCCTGTACTTAAAATGAACAGGAAATATTATTAAAATACAGAGGGAGAACATGAATATACACAACAACAGTATTTTTAGCTAATTATTTGAAAAAGACAAAAAACAAAAACGATATATACAAACAGGATAAAAAAAAATAACTTAAGGCGCCAGGTGCCAATTCCATTTTATCTTCAAAAACAAACTTTATGGGAATAATCCTGACTCGTAGAATCAATCAAATTTGGTTTTTTTTAAACTAATAGAGGGAAATATTTTACAGCCCACATCTAACCTAGTTTTATAATATTTTAATCTCGAACTTTTAAATAAGTCTTTAAAAAAAAGAGGCAATTTCAAGCTTTTTTACAAATTATTTTATATCATTATCTAAAATAAAATAAAAAATCCGAGTTCAATGAGGGCTGTAAAAAATTGTTGTTT
Source organism: Pentalonia nigronervosa (assembly GCA_014851325.1). Classification (NCBI taxonomy): domain Eukaryota; kingdom Metazoa; phylum Arthropoda; class Insecta; order Hemiptera; family Aphididae; genus Pentalonia; species Pentalonia nigronervosa. Next base: position 93,358 of record JACXSJ010000777.1, on the reverse strand, counting down.
ATCAATTAATATATATATAGGTATATATATATATATATATATATATATCTGAAAATATTCAATTGATAATGAGTTATCCATATTCCCGTAAAGTCATTACGTCTGTCAAAATGAACAACTAATAATTCGTTTCGTAATTTGTTAGTTCTATGGCATGACATATACCTGCGAGTGTGTTCGCGTCATTCATATAAGTTTAGTAAAGAATTCTCTTACACTAATCTCCAACACATTCACAACATCGTACGACGCCGAAACAATATGTGAATAAGGTTGCCAATAATTTGCTCCTTCATAAATATCCAGCCTCGGGGGCCTTAATTAATATTAACAAATGTTTAAAAAGATTATATACATTTTAAAAAAGTTTAAACAAAAATGTAAATTTTAAGTTTATATTTTGTCTCAAAATTTGCGATAACTACTTTTGAATTGGACAATATGAAAATACATAAATAAACGGTTAAAATATTGTGAAACTGCGAATTTATAAATTGTGGGTTTCATCATATATGAGCTTATTGTAAGTGCAAATTAGTCTTTTCCGAGTTATATTTGTTTCAGTTTCATCATAGGTTTTTGGGTGGGAGTTATTTAATCTGGTTCTAACATCCAACCGTATTTCTTCTATATAGTTATCAGTGATAACTTTGAAATTTAAACTTTGCAGTTTGCAATTTCCTAGACTTTTCATCGTGTCTTATGCATTTTTTATTGTTTTAAAATTTCTTCCATGAGAGATAACAACAATTTATTATATGATAAAATATTATAATTGTTAATAATATTATAATGTACGCCACGGTTTTGTTAAAAACTTAAAAACTTTACGAGCAAACGAGCGTTTACTTTTAAATGATTCGATTTATATTTAACACATAGAACACGACTATATATTATATTATAATATTATTACCTATCGAGGTTCGACTTTCAAAATAAAAAAAAACTTAACGTTTTCTTACACGAAATCAAATAGGAAAAGGCAAAACTTGAAACCGAAAACATTTTTTCTGTTTTGGTCTCGGTTTCAGATATCGGTATGTATTTTTCTGATTTTGATTTAAATAAGATGGTCGTGTATCGATCTCTTCCTAGAAGCACATACTAGACACGAACTAACTTGTGAAGAACATTATTTTCAATTACTCCAGCATTATCATTTTGAATTTACTATAGTGTTAAAAAAATAATTAAGAATTCGTACATAAATTAATTGATGTTAATGCATTAAGGTCGTCGTCTTACGCATTTGCAGCTTGTGCTAAACATGCCACTGAAATAATTAATTTATGTAGGTACACGAGCGGTCTAAATAAAATACCGGAAAATAGTTTGGTATTATAAACGACTTAAAAATTTTTGATTCCACTATAATACAAACCGTAAAATTTAAAATCACATTGTCGTATGATAATACGATTTAGTGTTCTTCGATGACGATAAATTCTATATTTGAATTTCCTAATCAATTATAATACGCGCATATAATAATTATAAAAAAAATATTATGCACTCAGAAAATGCCCAATTTACACATATTTATGAGTGTTTAGAATACCTAGGTATGGTCAACACGTCTGTGTTGCTAGGGAATCTATAATTTACTATACAAGTATAAATAATAAACGTATATTTCAATACCAATAATAATAATCTAAACCAATATTAAAAAATTTGAAATAAATTGAAATAAATTACAATAAAAAAAATAAATAAATTAAAGCAATTTACATTAACAATATAGGAACAGTTTTTAAGAATTGTGAATTCGTAATTTGGTAGTTGTTCAATTTTTTCGTTTACTTTTTTCACTAATTGCACTTTTTCTCTGAGACCTTTTTTCTTGAATTTAAGTGTCTATTGTTGTTTAAGATATGAGATCCACTCTTTTTTAATTAATACAAATTATTTGAGCAAATGGGAAAACAATCTTGAGTTAAAAATCATTTTATAGAACAATTCACAATAATATTATATTATATGGTTTGTTCTGAAGTAGATGGAAATTCACATTTTTGTTTGACAATCACAATCATAGATATTAATAATATTTCCTATTTTTATGTATGGAAACCAATACTCGAACAGTTGCTAAAAAGTAACCTTTATCGAGAACCTATTTGTGCATTTTGTTTTGATCAAGGATTTGAATAACCACTGAATCGGAAACTAAGCAGGTGATACTGTTAAAATATCAAAAACCATACTGATAGGCAAGTTTGAACAATTACAACTTAACAAGTTATAAAATATAATATAATATTTATTATTATATCTGGGATTTATATGTAATAAAAATGGCCAAAATTGTAGTAAAAAATAATAAATGTGTAAAGAATAAATTCCAAGTAAAACATTGACAGTCTATATAGTGTTTTAAATTTTCAAAATTAAAACTATAACAATTTAGTCTTAATACTGATTTGTACATAATAAAAGAACATTCCACATCACAAGATGTTATCGGTTCATACTTCATGGCTATTAATTGACAAGGCGAAAGATTGAGCTCCATCGTGTCTTCATTCATAATACCACAAATAATGTTTCCTTTATATTTAATGATCTTCAGTCCTGAATTTTTATTTAAAACGGTGTTCGTTTTATTTTTCAATAATTCAACTGTTGGATCCCGTGATTCGTTAATTTTTGAAATTGATAAATCAATAGTTTTTAAGCTTCACTCAATGGAATCTTGGTATTTTGTAACTTTTTGTAAAAATATGTGTTCATGACGAAATATATAAAAATATTTAAAAGAAAATAAATTAATATCAATTTTATATTACTGATGACATACGCCTGTAGTAGGTATTTAATATTTTCGAAATAAAACAAAATCGTTTAATATAATTTGGCACACTATTATGTTTTTCAATCAGATAATGAACGCGGGTCCATAATATAACTCAAATCAGATAAAAGGAATTGGCTCACCACTTTGGCCGCATGTAATATTAGTTATCCTTTGAGTGGTAGATCGGTTTGGTAATGTATATTATTATCTAATGCAACACCCTTAAAGACTCATCATTGGTAGCTTATGATTGTATTGATAAAACTGCTAATTGGTGTAATATTGGTAGCTTTTTGAGGGATGATATTAATAATATTTCCTATTTGTTATATGGAAATCAATACTTGAACTGTTTTATAATGAAAAATAACTTTTATCGGGAACCTATTCGAACATTTTATTTTGACCAACAATTTGAATAACCACTGAACCTGTAACGATATTATGCTTTTCAATGGACGCGGGTTCATATTATAACTCAAATCAGATAAAAGGAATTGATTGGCTCACCACTGTGGCCGTATGCAGCATTAGTTGTCCTTTGAGATGGTAGATCGGTCTGGTGGAGTACATTATCTAATGCAACACTCTTAAAGATTCATTATTAGTAGCCTAAAAGCCAATCGATAAAACTGCTAATTGGTGAAATATGATTAGCGTTTGATATTACAACAGATCTTTAGAGAACAGGTTTTTGCAAAGCAATAAAACCAGAAACTTATAATGCTTTATACCTGCACGAAATGAAAACTCGTTCGAAGTGGTTAAGAGATGGAAGTACATCTTGTTGTAGAATAATGCTACAATAGTAAAATAATTATAATTTAAAACGAAAAAGAACAATTTATAAAAAACGTATTGTTATCAAATGTTTAATAATATGTTAAAGCGATGAAGGCGATAAAGCGAGAAAATAGTTTTGTGGTCGGGTAACTAATATGCAATTAAAGTTTTGCGTTTTATCTTGTCATATGTTTAAGTACAAGAAATCTAGCTATTAGTGTCAACACTTTGGAAAAGTTATTTTCGACGGGATCGTCGATCAAATAATGTTCTGCTGTCGAACATGTAGACAATTTAATTACTCTGATCAAAAGTATTGCCCTACTAGAGAACCGTTTTTATGGGTACACCACGAAATGCCAATAATCAAAATATCGACGGACAATACATTGAAAGGAGTGAAACTACGTCAAATAATTTTTTATAAATACATTGACATTTTGTTTCGATAGCTTCTCTTTTTTAGCCATGCACTGGATTTACTACTACTAAATTCGATGTAAATGTTTAATTATAAAAACTATGAAAACCAATAAGAATATTTATATTAATTTATAGCGCATAATTCTGTAGTTTGATTAGTCATTAAAGCGAGTTAAACATAAGTTTGCATTATTTTTAATTTAATCGCTCATAATATTTTTTTCAAATGATAGGTAGCATTTCAATAAAAAAAAAAAATGTGTATGGAAATAGCAAGAAACATATATTTTTCAATTAATCTCTTCCTTTAGCTCCATATGTATCTTATGCTAATCTTTATTTTAATAGTTAGGATAGATTTATAGTATTATATGAATTATAATTTATGATACTTTTAATTAAGCCGTTCTATTGGATAAAGATGTTTTTTTAAAAATGAAAACGTATCCTTTCTCATCATCATTTAACTATTTAATCAAAAACTAGATACGATACAAAATATAATAATATTCTACATTTTAAATGTTCTGGATATTTCAAGTATTCTGAAAACATTATAAGACAAATCTATGATTAAGCTCGTAAAGTTTAAATTTCCAAAAAATAATAAATAAATGTATATAATTTTTTTTTTTTTTGGGGGGGGGGGGACTAGAATATTATTATAATATAATGGTATATTCTTGTAGTCACATATGTCATACTATTATGTAGATTAAGCAGTAATTAATGCCACAAAAGTAGAAATTAAAGTTAAAAAGATATAATTTTTATATTTTTGACTCAACTAGTTTTTATAATTGATTATTCAGTACTTAACTAAATTAATTATCCATTGTAATAACTTAGGTTTTTCTAGTTTGAAAAAATAAAACGTTGAGTTAATATTGAAATGTATGTTTTAACATAATATCTATAGGTAGCTATTCTAACAAACTGATTTTAAATATGTTTTTATTTAATCACGCTCTGTATAACATTCAATGATTTTAAATAAAAAATAAACAAATATGTATTTTTTTTGATTAAATAACTTAGTTGACACAAACGTCTAATCGCCGAGAACATTACTAATATTATGAAATAATATTGAATAGGTAGAATACATTAAAAAAAAAAAAAAAAACTGTAATAATTTTTTACAATATATGAAAAATGTATAAACAATATCTGTTATCTATCCTCTAAAGTGGTATTGAAAAAAATTAACAAACTTTTTTTATAAACGTTAAGTTGATATTTTACTCCACATCAGTTTTAAAATTTATTATAATTTGATGTTTAATAACTATTGCGACTTGTCGATATTAACATTGACTTATATTAACCGACTGAGATTATTTCTATTTCATTACCCAACCTGCTTTGAGTACCGTTTCATAATATGCAAATTGTGTTCATCTTGGTTGTGCTCAACGTAGACGATTTAAAAATATTTTCACTTTAATCGTTTTCTCTAAGAAGGCAGAGAACGATTCGAAAATCGTTTGCAGTTAAATCGTCTGGAAATGGTCGTGGAACGAATTTAGTGGAATCCGTACTAATTCGTATTAATCGCATAATAATTATTGGAATTCCGAAAATGAAACATAGGAATTACGTGCTAAAAACGTTAATCCCGTCCACGTCGAAGTTCATTCGAAAAATCGACTCTTGTGCCCAGAGGGGTGAGTATAATCGATATAATATTACGTAGGCAATATATTAAGTCCACCACTAGTTTACAAGATTTGTTGTGCCCGACTGCCATCGAATAAATCAATTATAGGTTATTTATTATATTTTAGTGTACCCTGCAGTTTTATAAATACATTCACTTTGTTTTTTAAAATTATATTATGGTTTAGGTGTATAGAAGAAAAAATTAAATTATTTTTGCATATAAAAAAGTCGAGATAAAATACTATTTGTATGTTCTGGAATATGTATACCTTGGTACTTTAATCTTCAAAATAATTTTTCGACATATTATGTTCCTTTATTATTTCTAAACATTGTATTTGAATTTTAGAGCAAATTATAAGTAATGCAGTAAAGTAAAAAAAAAATAAAATGTTATACATGACTAAAATAATGTTTTTCCTTTATAAAATTTAAACATTTATATACATTTTTATGTTACGTAGTCGCCTCGTTTAATCACAGTTTTTAGTTTAAATAAATCAGAACTTTAATAAATTAAATGATTTATTTCATTGTTAATTCATAAAATATTCTTTTTTAATATGTGTAACTGTGTGTGTTTACTTTTAGTATTTTTTTTCTTGGTAAAGATCGATATTTCGTTGTGCAATAAATTGTTAAAAATCAACCAAATCCTTTTCCATTATAACATTTTTTTTTTTTTTTATAATATATTATAGTATATAGTAGTTACGCATATATGGTTAATGGTAACTATATAATTTTCTGATATATAATGCTATAAATAGATAATAATATTCTATTCAAATCAAAATATAATATAAATAAAAACAGGATTGATTGAATTTTTACTACAGGTCTTCACCAGCCAGTTACCAATGTATATAGATATATTATAATAATAATAACGTGTCAAGATCATAGTGCATTTTTGGGAAAAAAACGGAGAACATTCCTAAAAACTAGTGAAGAAACTGTCAATATGTATTACATTGGATACAAACAGAGAAAACAAAACTGAGAATCAATTATATAGATTTCATTGCTCTGCAAAATAAAAAATATCATTACACTGAGTTTATAAACTCAGATACTTATAATTATATGGACAAATCCAATTCGTATACTCATTCTAGCAGAAAATTATTAGAAATTTAAAATAAAACTTTATACATATTATTGTAAATGGACAGAATTATAAATGAAGCAATGTTCAAGTAGTGGAATTAAGACAAGACCATGTTATTATAATTATTTACAACTGCAAAGTAATTAAAACTACACACAATTGCTGTTGTGGTCAAGAAAACTATTCCGTGGAAATCAAAGTTTAAACTGCAATGATACCATTATATTGTTTTTAAACGGGTGACTTATGATCTTAATTTAAGATATTTGAGAAAATAATCCTGACGATAAGGACTGTAGCAATGACACAGATAAATCTAAGCTTGTCCACCCAAATCGTTTCTATAAATAACGAATTTATTAATATGTCGATTATTGGAACATTAAAATATATGCGAGGACCATGTTATTTTCAAATATATAAATTTATTATACCATTTATTTATTTAAATGGGCTAATCCAGTAACAATTATGACATATTATATGGTCTATAAGGTATATAATAATATAGTATTTTGTTATTACACTTACTGTTAATCTTAAGTAGGTATAATACAGTAATACAAATAATAATAAATTTAGTAAAATGGATAGGTATAAATGTAATATATGTGATGTTAAGACATTTATAATCAAAATAATTTACAAAAAAAAGTGATTGAAAATTCAAAATAAAATATATGTCAATGAAAAATTAAATTATGAGATATTGATATAGAAAGGAACATTTAGCCAGTCAGAAGACTATTTAGGTAATAATTAAAACCATTTAATGAGATACAGAAAAACAGATCAACATTTAAATGGTTTACAAATTGCATTAATTTATTTATAGGAACATTTGGCTATAGTTCGAACTCTGGAGTGAAATGTATACAACTGTCTAATTTTACGAATAGGTATATTGAAGTTCAATAAAGAAAGTAATTCATGAAAGTTAATATCACTGTTAGGTAATTTGAAGATAAAGCATAGATCGAGTTTTTTCCTTCGATTATCAAGGGTTTCTAACTTTAAGTATGACAATATAGTTTTATATGACGAGTGAGGAGTACGTTCGTTACCACATCTGAATTGAATGATTCGTAGAAAACGGTTTTGAATTGATTCAATAGCTTTTAGAGTACCTATTGACTATGGAGACCACATTGTAGATCCATAATCTAGTAATGATCTAACAAAGGAACAATAGAGTGATTTTAACACTAAAGGATTGTTGAAGTCTTTACAGCTACGATTAATGAAACCTAACATTGAGGAGGCTTTATTTTAAATATGACTATAGAAATCATTAAATGTAAGAGATGAATCAAAATAAATTCCCAAGTCCTTATATAGAAAAACACAATTTAATTTTATATTTTTGATATAACAATTATGTGAGAATAAATTACGGGGGAAAGTCATAATTTTACATTTCTTTATATTTAAAAATAAATTATTTTAATTACACCAAGTACTAAGTCGATTTAGATCTTCCTGAAGCAGCAAATTATCACTTGGAGATGTAATAATTCGGTAAACTTTCATATCATCGGTATAAAGTCACATATTAGAGTTTATAAATTCAATATCATTAATAAATAAGTTAAATAATAATGGAGCTAAATGTGATCTCTGAGGAACACCAAAATTAATTTTAAATAATGAAGATTTGAAATTCTTATATTTTGCGTATTGCTGCCTACCAGTTATAAAAGAAACTAACCAAGAGTGAAAAGGATCACGTATACCTAGATTAAATAGCTTTGAACTAAGTGCAATGTGATCAAAATTATCAAATGCCTTCGAGAAATCTGTATATATAACATCGACTTGAAAGCCTGAAGTGAAAGATTGTAGGATGTAATTTTGGAATACTAGTAGGTTCGTGGTGGTAGATTTACCTGGCATAAAACAATGTTGAGAATCATTGATAATATGTTTAAATAAGGGAAATACTTTATTGTGTAAAATGTTTTCAAACAATTTAGAAATAATAGAAGTTAAAGAATTAGAGCCATAATTAGTAACTAAACTAATATCACCACTTTTAGGAATCGGTAGAATATAAGAAATTTTCCATTGATCTGGGAAAACTCCGGACATGAATGACAATTTGAATAAGTATAATAAAGGGATCGATAATAAAAATGTATAGTTAGTAAAGAAAATATTTAGAATACTATCGGGACCAGGACTAGTAATAGACTTTAAATAGTTTAATTCATTGTAAATATCGCTTAACGTAATTACACAATTCTTCAGATCCACTTTCATTATCAATGGATATATTTAGCATAAGATTTAGGTTTTGATAAATAGTAAAATAATAATTAGCAAAACAATCCACAATTTTTTCGTCACTAGTAACTGTTTGATTATAACAGACGTAATAGTAGAAGTTGATCGTTTGTTATTAATATATTTCCAGAATGTTTTAGGATTGAAAGCGATTGAACTTTGCGTTTTCTGAATAAAGTTTCCATAATCGGTAGTTTTATAACGTTTGTCGGAGATTGTTTATACTCGTATAATTTATAGGCAATTTTTTTTAATATATTAAACTATTTTAGTGTATTGGAAAATGATATGGGATATTTTGATGAGAATATACGTTTTTTTTATGACAGTGTGTATTAATAGTATCAAATAATTTGATATAGAATATAGAAAGAGCTTCATTAATATATAGATATTTAAATGTGCAACTCAAATCAGTTGAGGTCGTACAAGACCTAATGGCACTATAATCACAATTAAAAAAGTCATGAACAATTTCATTTTAGTGTAAATTACTTACAAATGAAAAAGGGAGTGTAATTTGTAATGTAGGATGATATTTACAGTCCAAAAGAACAAATGGAGAGGTTTCTGTTGTAACATTTACATTTAAGATATTTAAGAAATCTAAATCAAGTAACGATCCAGGGGAATTTTGTAATAGGTTATATAGCATTAAATTAACATAAAATAAAGTAGATATTAATATTAATATTCGATTCATAAACATTATTATTTGTTAATCTAGGAATAATTTTTTGGTTATTAATGACTCAATTAACATTAGTCAAGTTGTAATTACTTAAAACCAAGAATTTATCATTATAATAGGAACTTATAAGACATTATCGAGATAACATTACATAGCTATTATATAGGTTTAGATTAGAGCGCTACGGGAAGTACACGGATAATTAAATAAATTGAATTTACATATATTTTTATAAATAGTTATTCAACCAAATCTTAATATATAATTAAGCGATGACATAGAAATCGAACTTTGACTGCAATTAAGACACCTCCTCTTGGAATGTGAGGACCATGAATTTCATGTCTATTGTAACAAACACAGTATAATGAAAGCAAAGTCCAAGCTCTGAGTCATTTATAGAACGAGATAGCGAGGTCTCAGTTAGTACAATTACATCATAATTAAGAAGTGCTATATTACGTATAAATGTACCTAATTTGGTTATTAGATCACGGACGTTCTGATAATATACAGATAGATTGTTTGAAGTGGCTAATTTGCTTGATAATTTTTTGAAATAGTGAGTACATTATTGGTAAATTTAATAAATAAATTATCTTCACCAGCATCATTCAGAGCTTAATTTGGGACATAATTTTAGAGAAATACTGCAGTTTCTGAATAGTCTGATCAGATACAATACGAATATTCTTGACGTTCGCAATATCAAGTAATTTCCGTTTCACTCTTAAAACCTCAAAAACATCGAAGGAAGTAGATAAGGTAGTAGAGGACATGGTTTATTTGATTGTTTACCCAAGTGACGGACAGATCCTGAATTAATTTGTATACCAATGCTGTTGAATATTTCATTAACGATAGAAGTATCACTTAACTGTCCTGGTAAATAAGTAGATTTCGATAAATTAAAAAAAATAATATTACGAGCTCTTGATTGGCAGTCCATGAATTTAGAATAAACTAATTTATCGTTAGCTCCAGGAGAAGTTGTAGTTTTAAAAGTCGTTATTTTGGCTTTTAACTACTCAATCTTAGATCTTAAGGTTTTATTTTCAGAAATAACTTCAGTAAGTTGATTAGATAGAATATCGAGTTTTGATTCAATAGTGCCATACTTTTTATTCTGTATTTTGATTGATTCCCGGCATGAGTTGATTGATGATATAATTTTGCTTTGAGTAGATTTAAGTTCGTTCACCGTATCCAAAATTTTATTAAGTGTCTCATCGGTAATAATGGTTGATGTGGACATAATGAAATTAAAAATTAAATGTTATAATGACAGAATAATTATATCGTTAAAACTAAAAGATATAGTACGGAGAAATCCGCACACTACGATGTCTGAATCATGACTATTTAAGGGGAGTATCATGTACTAATAAAAACAAAACACTTTTTTTTTAAAATTAAAAATCAGAATTAATTTATCTTTAGAAATTTTGATGTATCGGATATAAATTTTAATGAGTAATTTTTGATTTATTTAACTTTGTGTACTAAGAAAATCAGTTTGATATGTAAAAGGTCTATAATGATTTGACAATTTAAGTAATTAATATTGTAAATTTTTCAAAATTTTATAATTTGTAAAAATTTCCCAAGTATAATACTATAAACGTACTAGATCTAATAATATGTATTTTATTTTATATTTTTGTAAAATTATTTTCGAGAATTTTGTTATGTATAAGCATTTAAATAATTCAGAAACTGCTTTATTAAATTTTGATTTAGATACGTAAACATGAGAAAAAAAGTTTATTTATAAATATTGATAATAATAATAATAATTGGAACTTATCTGAACAAATAAGTTTATGTTACTACAGCACATATTTTAATGGCATATAAATATAAATAATAGAAAACATATTCCTTAAGTATGTACCAACTTATAAATTAAAAAAAAAATATAAATTAAATTATTTATAAATGAAAATTAGAGAGGCCGTGCTAGGTGAACCACTCTGAATTGTATCTATATATCCTCTAATTAAAGACCGAATATTATAATCTATACATATAAAAATGAATATCTGTCTGTTTATCCTTTATGCATTCCCAAACGTTCAACCGATTGCAATTAAATTTGGGACAGAGATAGATTAGATAACTGGGAAGAAGATTGGCTAATTTCAAAAGGTAGAGTTCCGACTTCGAATGGTGCTCACGTAAGGATTTTGAGATTAACGAAGAAAATATTTGTTTATAAATGGTTGCTATTGATAACTATGGTCTGTTTATTTATAAAGTTGTCAATGATTACATATTTTATAACTATTATAATTTGTAAGAATATATTGTATACACATTTTTGCAAATAAATTTATAGAAAAAACTATCTTTGACATAGGCTACCGTTTTGATGTTTTACATGATGTGTCTAATATTTTGATTTCATTTACTTAAGCTCCTCGTGGGATCCTCAATCCACTATAGATGGATTGTCTACTTGATAATATACTGCTCGTATATTTTCCATGGTCCAGCGCAGTCAGATTACCTACATAGCTAGCTTAGTTGCATGTAAATTACTTGAGGTTGTTCTTAACTTCATCATTGGCTAGGGTAATTCCAAGTGAGACAGCTAGACTTTTCTCAATAAAACGAATAAAAATACATAATGATCCAAAATAAATCGAATATTGTTGTAACGATATTATACAGCTGTTACTAGTATATTTTAACTGTTATATTATAAAATAAAACATATTATTCATATAGAGTTGGCATTATTAACGTTTTTAATGGGCAACAAAGTGCATGGGATCGTCTAATATTATTATATTGTAAAAAAATCAGACTAAATCTTCTGGAGAGAAAATATTAAAAATAATTCTTCAATAGTAGTAACAATATTAAAACTATTTTAGATTCTTTGTGGAGCGAGAAAGTATTAGTTATAGGAAGATGTGTTTAAGTTTTTCTTTCTGCATCTCGTTTTAGAGTGTAAAAAGAATTTAATCTTCAAAGTTGAGAGTTGTTTCTGGTTGAAAATTTGATTAATGTAGTTTGTACTTTAGGTGGTCAAAAGTCAGAAATTCCCAGTTACTTGTCATATTATAGTTTGGAAAAACTAACAAAAACCACGAGAAATATATACAAAACACCAGTGTTTTTTTGACAAAATTGGTTTTGTTTTTTAGTTATATTTCAAACAAAAAATTATCACAGTGTTTTTTTACACAAGATTTATACTATAGTATTTTCTAAACATGATACAAGTTAAAATGTGTATTTCCCAGTCAAAAAGCTTGAAAACTTAATAAAAAGTTGTTCAGAAGTAGTGATTACAGTTATTCAAAAAAATTTTTAAAAAAAAACAAAAGCACAATTTTTATTTTATTCTTACATATAAGTCTATAAAATACAATTTTTTTTACCACTCCTATGTCGTGAATATTGTCACAGTACCCATTGTGACGTTTTGGCCTTCTTAGGGGTTTATTTCTCACCCACCACTTAAGGGGGACACTTTCATGATGACCTATGGGCCATACCGTGTGATGCCCCAAAGAACACGTTGGTAGAACCCATAGGTTTTTTATATACAAGTTTTTGTGTTGAAGAAAAATAAAACAAGTAAAATAAAATAAAAAAATATTGGTTATGGGATAATCAAGTATATATTTTAATGTAGAATTTATTTATGAGGATGTAAATAATAGGATAAGGACATTTCACCATTTCAGTATACGTGAAAGACAATCACATGGTATAATAGGTATTGGGCGTAAGTGACAATCACATTAAATATTATCAATAGAATATATATTGTTATAAATGGAATTATGACAAATGCGGTTACATTTATTATTAGTTTGGGAATGGGCCTCCGATTCATATGGATAAAAATAATTTGTTGTGATATTGTTAAGTTTTGGTACCATGGTATATGTGCTTACAAATGTGAATATAAAAGAAACATGGGGAGGGGACATTAGTGTTAGATACGTTACAAACTGCCGTGGATTCGACTTCTGTGTTCGCTTGCCAGGGCGCATTGGTAGTGCTCAGCCCATCGTTCTTGTCAGTGCTGAAGTCGTAAAAATATGATGACGAAGAATAATAATAATATGATAAAAAAAAAAAGAATGGACAAAACTGGTCGGCCACGAGGTTGTGGTGTGGTTTATGTATGTATCGGAGACTCGGAGCGTACGTGAGGTTGGTGAACCGTATCGGTCAAAACGAACAGGGCTTGTTAAACGGTTACATTTTAGACAAGACCATCAGCGATCGTTGATGGTGAAGTAGTGGTGGCAGGGTTGTACGGTATTTGGGAAGAACAGGTTGCCCTGGACACGCGTATCGCTGGCAACGACAACGCCACTGGCGGCAACGGTGACCAGCAACCCACGAAATCGTTTCGACCGAACACTTGAGCAAGAGGCGAAATTTGAGATATCGTAGATGAGGTAGAACAGTTTAAAATGAAATAAACAATTAGAGGCTTGTGTAGTTACTAAATCCAAATCATAGTCGTATTATTATTATTGTATTCATAATAATATGCAATACACTGTTAACACCGCCGCCACGAACTCTTATGTCCTACTTTCTATGTCCTACTATTTTTTTGGTTTTTGACGTAACATATTCTAGAGAAGGATCAAAATATTACTACTCGCTTATTTGGTGCACTCCAAGCATGCATAATATTAACTCCGATACGAGTATATTATATTTCATTAATATTATAAAGTTTTGTTTGGCATAATGTTCTATATAGATATAAACAGTCGAAAACCGATATGAATAACGAATAAAATATCACTTTGTTGTGTAATTAATAACAATATTATTAATATTGGTGCACAATCATTATAATATTTAGTGCACTGCACTGCACTCACGTTGTTGGACAACCAGTGTTGAGCATAATAAGATACATTTATCTAGATAAATAATTAATTATATTTTATATTATATAGATAAATTTAAAAATGTTTATATGATGTGACATCTTAGATAAAAAATCGCGGTATCTTAACTAAATCATCTAGGTAGATAATTTCTCAATCTAATAATTGTCAATTTTTTATTTTACCAGTAATTTCATATAGTTGTAATAAGGTTAAAAGTATTGTATTGATTTTTGTGTATATATAAAATCACTATGAAATAAAAAAAATATATACATTTTTTATTTATCTAGATTTAATTATCTTTGCTCAATACTGTGACATACCGTAAGTATACATTGTAATGATAATATAATATAATTATTATACCTTATGGTTTCGATATTAACATTATGTCGAATACAAAGTGATATTTTATTCATTATTCATATCGGTTTTCAACTGTTTGTATCCATATAGAATATTATGCCAAACAAAACTTTATAATATTTATGATATATTCGTATCAGAGTTAATATTATTTATGCTGGGAGTGCACCAAATAGCGAGTAGTAGTATTTTGATCCTCCTCTACAATATGTTACGTCAAAAACCAGAAAAATCGTAGGTACGAAAGAAGGACGTAAAAGTTCGTGGCGGCGTTGTTAACAGTGTTTTGCATATTATTATGAATACAATAACAATGATATGTCTATGATTTGGATTTTGTAAACACACAAGCCTCTAATTGTTCATTTTATTTTAAATTGTTCTACCTCGTCTATAATAGGTAGATAATATAAAAATATAATAATAATATACAGAAAATAATATTGAAACTTTGCCTATCTACCTGCTATATGTTATCGTGTTCCACAGAAGACTAAAGGCAGTTGAAACAACGTCAATGGATATAATGTCAAAATTGTGAGATATTTATATTTTATTACACAGTGATATTGTTATCCAATGAGCTGGCGTAAAGCCCGCATAAATATAAATACAATAATATCGTTAAGTTTGAAATTCAAAGAACAAACAGTAAGTAAATAAATATTTATGTTGATGTAAAATAATATACTCGTTTGAATTGAAAAAGCAATAGATATATAAATCGTAGTATACACTTATATCGTATCATTATATTATTTATATTTTCAGACGTTTTTCTCTGTCACCATTACAAAATTGAAATCCAATGACTTATGCGTCTACGTCAATAAAAATATATAAAGATCAATATGTCTCTGGAAATAATGAAAACCGTTTTTATTTCCATGAATTTTTTTTTACTAATCGTTTAGAATTTTGGTTACCTCGTCATAATATTTAGTAATTACTTCTATAATTATTGTACAGGTACCAAGAATTATTAGTTTAATTAATTTATGTAAGTTATTGTATAAGGAAAAATACTGCAGATCTCCACAGGGACCAATCTCATGTCAAGGACCAATTATTGGAACTTTCTTATTTGTCTCATTTTTATTTTTTTATTTTGAGGTTTCACATTTTCTGTTATTAATTCTACTGAAAAACCAAACTTATTTCTCTCGACATTTCCCGGTATAATATTGATCCATAGCTAGAAATAAACAATAAGCATATCACACGATGCGTGTTGATGCATATCGAAAGCCTTCTACACGGGAATTGCATGCATAAAATGATTAGGTACACAGATACTTACGCCCTTTAGTATTTTTGAATAAAACAATACGGTATAACTATAAATTTGCAGCCGACAACACGAACAATTTTATAGAACAGTAGTTATGTATTTAAATAACACGGTGGAAATTATTCCACAAGAAAAATGAATAGTTTGCCCTTTGCCGGTCATACTGCAATGATGAAGTAATGATGGACACTGTAAAGAAGATTTATGCTTAAGATATAACTAAAATTCATAGAAACAAATTTATAATTGTGTGGTCACGCTAATACAGTGTGATTTACCGAGCAGATTCATTCCTTTTTTTTTCAATAATCTATTTATTCAAAATCTGATTTTTAGAAATTTTAAATATAATTAAAGATTATATTTTCAAAATCTTGAGATTTTTGTACTACACATAAAGGGTTTCTCGTGGAAATAAAAACTTCTGTTTTTCAAATAAGAACTCTCTTTTCTGAAAATGTTAACGTACTTATCAGTATCAATTTCATACGAGTAGTTTTAAAATTATATAACTTTGTGTATTAAGGATAACAAATCCATGATAATTGATTTTGAAGATTTGGAGGCTATAGTGATTTGGACAATTTTAGTAATTAATATTATCTATCAACTTTAATTATTTTAAAATGATCCAATCATAGTAAATATTAGATCAAGTATTACATATATTTTATACTATTTTGTAAAATCATTTCTAAGGATTATTATCCTTAAACATTTTAATAACTAAGAAACTACCCATTTAAATTTTAAATTAGGCACATCAACATGTTCAAAATATTATCCGTTAATACATTTTAAATAAAAAAAAATAGAACGGTTCACTTTTGGAAAACAAAAAAATATTACGAAAAATCCAAGTATTTGAAAAATAAGCTTTGAGTATAAATTTTTAAAATTCCTAAAATCAGAATTTGAATAGATTTATCATTGAAGCTAAAAATGAGGGTGAGTATGCTTGGTAAATTACTCTGTATAATATTAAAATATTACTTTAGATTGCAAAAATAATAAAGGTAAATATTTGCAATAATATTTTAATATTGATAATATTATGATTTATGATATGTGTTCGTTCGTATTTCAAGCTTATGAAATCAACTCTTAATAAACACACAGCAGTTGTCAAGTAAGTAAGTATATTTCACAAACCGTAAAAACGAATACTCATCCTCTGAACCGATTAGGACCTGCTCGAATAAAGGTCCACAAAGCGAGATGTAACAAAAAAAAAAAAAAAAAAAAAAATGCCAACTGTTAA